>SSNS01000814.1:87414-101610 GCA_006937985.1 Aphyosemion australe
CACACACACACACACACACACACACACACACACACACACACACACACACACACACACACGCACACACACACACACACACACACACACACACACACACACACACACACACACACACACACACACACACGCACACACACACACACACACACACACACACACACACACACACACACACACACACACACACACACACACGCACACACACACACACACACACACACACACACACACACACACACACACACACACACACACACACACACGCACACACACACACACACACACACACACACACACACACACACACACACACACACACACACACACACACAGACACACACACACAGAGAGAGAGAGAGAGAGAGAGAGAGAGATGAAACTACAGAAACTCTCAGTAACTTGTAAAAGTTGGCAGTCTGGATGGAGTTTGGTGTCCAGCTTCAGTCTCAGCTGCGCATCTCAAAGCGCAATGCTGAGTTTCACCAGTAGGTGGCGAGCTACCGCCGGGTGCCCCACTCCCTAAACAGAAGAGTTGACCGTTTCATCCTCCTGACGGCGGTGACAGACAGCATCCACACCAGAGCAAGCTCTGGGTTCAGCCGCTCAAAATGATTTTATCCTTGGTTACTGAGGCGCGTCACGACGCACAGCCAGTCTAGCGCGTCTCCAGCTGAAGATCCGAGCAGGAGTTGGACTGAAGGATTAAATAATGACATCTGAACTGGAGAAGAACAGACAGCGCCTCAGAGCGCTCCTGGAGAAACCAGGGAACGGAACCTGTGCGGACTGCGGTGCTTCTGGTGAGCTGGAAACTCTGAGACAGACTTTTACTGCGCAGTCTGACCCGTGGCTGCATTATCACCACAATTACAAGTTACAAATAACCCCCCTCGCGTTCTAATGTCAGTGATGACCCTCCCCAGCAGAGAACTAAAAACAGCAGCCTAACCTAAACGTTTCCATTTATTTTCACTCAGATGTCTTGTTTTTATCTTATAGTGTGTCTCAGTTAACTTACACATATCTCATGTGAGTCTTATTGTGAAGTATGTGGTTGGTTTCATCACACACACACACCCTCTGGTTACACCTATAGGCTCATGTCAGGTCTGCAGGGATGCACAATGAAAACACATCTGTGACATCTGCTTTTTTAAAGCGTGGAACTAATGTTTTCATTTGGGTTCATTCACGTCTGAATTTACATTTTTACAGAGGGACAATCTTTGTGTTTATTCCTATACTCATACTGATTTTAGCGTCTTATTCTTTGAGCCGGTCTTATCTCATTGTCATCTGTCTTCTTTGCAAATGCATGGTTGTGTGCAGCTTTGCAGGAAGTGAAATTGGAATTCCTTGTTCATGCACATTTTTGCACCGCCTCATTGTAATGGTTGATAAGCTGCAGCCCACAGATACACCACATCGATTCTGTCTCAGTTCCCTGGCTCACTTTCAAAATGACCTCCTTGACAGCATGAATTTTACCACTGATGAGAAAAATGATTCTGAAAGTTGTGCAGAAGTGTAATGTGCTGCCTCTCGCACCTTTGCTGCAGCATGCTGTTGAAAGCTGAGGCCACAGAGATAAACCTGCTGCTCTGTAGTGACCTACTTCCTGTCTCGTCTCTGAGCACGTGTAGCAAGTCTGTGTCTAGTTACAGTTACTTTTTTATGTTTGATACAAAAAAAAAAAGAGTTAAGAAGATAGAAGAGAAAATATTGTGTTAGCCCCCTTCATGGTTTCCTGTTTGCTGCTTTTATTTTTACAAACTGATTATTTTTTAAATGTTAAACTTTAATTCAGTCCAAAAATCAACAACTCACAACAAAGTTTAAACCACAGACCCACTAATAGATGCTCCTGATGTGAATGCATGCATTTGTTTATTTTCCACTTCTTCTCCAAGGTCAGGTCATGGAAGTAACAGGTCCAGGAGGGAAACCCAGACACCAGCCTCCTATTAATACTCCCCAGCTTCTCCTGGGGGGGTCTAAAGTTGCTGAAAAGGCCAGAGACGATATATTATCCTTCCAAAAGAGAAACAGACAGAAAACTTTCAGAGATAGGTGACCGGGAGTCTCCCAACTTAAACATCAAACAACCTTGACTGGCTCTCTTTGATGAGAGGCAGTAGATAGTATCCCGCCACCATCACCAAGACACTAGAGAGAGACTCCATTACAGCCATCTAAGGGAGGGTTGCAGTCAAGAACTATAGAGGAACTGACTCATCTGTCCACTTCACACTTGACTGCGACCCACCCCACTTGAAGGTCATGGAAGACACCAACAGAACCACACCCTCCTCTTCACGACCACATCTAGAAATACCAGGAAACAGGATCAGAGACGAAGGACAGTTCCAGTGGAGTCCAGTTTGTCTTGGGAACATAGTAAACAGTGCAGAGAATGCTTTAGTAGTGCAGGGACCGAATAGAATAGACCATAAAACCCACACCCCCCCACAAAACCACTCAGGGGGCAGTAGGGTTGACATTAAATGTTATTTAAATGGCAGTCTATACATTTTAGAAGTATTTGTTCTGCAATTCATCTGGTATGTGAGATTGTTCAGAAACAGTCATTTAGACACGTATAAGCAGAAGAAAAGATTATATCGTGATATATATCGTTACCATATAGATTTTAGGCCATATTGCACATTGATAATAGATTCACTGTATCGAGTTGTTAGTAAGTGAAAAAGTAGATTGGGGCATTTTTAGAGCTGACTGTTTCTAATTCACCGTTAACATTGTTTGCTCAGCGTTAGCCTCTAACTTTCTTCACTCGATATTTCAGTAAAATAATAGAATAACAACAATACTCTTTAGCTTTTTTGAAATGAGAACAACTGACAACCCTCCAGCTGGCTGAGACGGACATCTGCTTGAATGTAACCCTGCTTCCAGCATGATTGAGACATTAGGCTGTTTTGTGATTATTTCACTGTAAAATTCTTACTTATTGTACCTTTAAAGGGGACATGTTATGCAAAGCAAAAGTATTAGCTATTATAGTATTAATGGTTTGATTTAGACCCGTTTGTGAGGGAGGCTAGGGTTAGGGTTTGTGTTGGTCATTTCTTTTTCCTTTTGTAGAACTTTTATGAAAAGTAAACACAAACAAACAATCCATTATAAATTTTGAGACTGTGGTTATTTTATTTGTTGGAGTAGAATAAAAAATTCCTTTACAAGGGGGGCATTTTGGTACACCAGCAGTAAAGCAGATTCACAGTATGAAGTAAGTTTGGGTGAAAACAGCACTTATCAAACGTTTTAAACAGATTTTGTGGATATGTTTGTTTTTGTGCAGACCCAGAGTGGGCATCCTACACCCTGGGAGTGTTTGTGTGTCACGGCTGCTCAGGTCTCCATAGAAACATCGCTCAAATCAGCAAAGTGAAATCCCTGCTGCTGGATCCGTGGAGCTCCTCTGAGATAGAGGTGAGACCGGCTGTCTGTTCGGTCACTTTCATTCAGAGAAATCCTGATAAGTGTATTAGATTACTGGGAGTTCTGTTTAAAAGTTGACATGCAGGATCAGCTATACGTTCTGGATGCTGCCTTGCACATGCCAGCCTGATTCTCTGAGAGCACCACTGTCTGCCAAAACAGCTCAGCTTGGAAGAATAGCAGCTGTTCAGTTATCTGAAAGGCACAAATCAGCAGCTGGCAGACACAACCGTGTCCTTGTATATGATCGAGACCCTGGATTTGAATGAATCCTTCTAAAACACATCTACTCTGCAGGAAATACAAAGACGGAAGTGAAAATAAACATTTTCTTTTATAAATAGTTGAGTGAGAATGACTGTATCAATCTCACCACTCTGTTTCCTTTAACGGTTTTTGTTGTCATATATTACTCAAATGTGTGTTTTTTTCTTACACAAAACTTTCTACAGCTGATATAAACCCAAAATGTTTTTTGATCCGTTTCCTCTCAGTTTATCAACTCTGTTGGTAACAATGCTGCCAAAGCCAAATATGAGAAGATGGTACCTGCCTTCTACTACAGACCTACAAACAAAGACTGCATGTAAGTTCTTTCCATGAACCAGTTTATAGTTTGTTTTAAGTGATTTTATTTCTGTCATCACCGTCTTATCTCAACGTGCCCCATTCCTAAGGGGGTAGCAGGAGCTCAGGAGGTAGAGTAATCTGAAGTTTGTAGGATCGATCCTGGCTCCCGCCAGAGAATGCTGCTGTTGTGTCCTTGGGCAAGACACCGCCGCAACGTAATGGCGGCGTACCTTCAGAATTCACCAAAGACTTACGTTTGAATCTGTACGTTGCCTCCGTAACGTCTGAAGAGTTGTTTGTGAAGCACAATGGAAGCAAAAGAAAACAAGCACCGATCGTGCTGCTTTAAAATTGCCGTTACTAAACTCCCGACACCGGAAAACACGGAATTCCCCCACAGCTGTTACTAAACTCTGTGCAGTTATGCAGACCATGAGTAAACTCACTCATCCAATTCTTCACTGGAACACCTGGCTGTTCTGATTTTCCAAAACATTTGGCTACATAATGTACATTGTACTCCATTTAGTTTTATTTTGGTAGAAAAACATCTGCTGTATCACTGATTAGTGACTAGGCTTTAACTCAGGGAAATCAGCTTGGCACGGCTCCATGAATGCGTAGTTTTTGTTTGCCAGGATGATATGCAAAATCTCCACAATAATGAGAATTATCCAGTGATTAAAAACAAGCAGCAAAACACCAACCAGAACCAGTTAACTGTAGTTGGACACCAACTCAAGCAAGGCTCTTAGCATCAACCTGCATGATGTTTAAGAAGTTAATGAGAGCAGTCAGCATAGGTGTAAAGGTAGGTTACAATCTGATAAACAGGACAGCCATTGATAATCACACCTGTCTCCCAGTGTCACAAAATAAAGATAAATGTTTCTGGATTGTGGCAGGAAACCAGAATACCCACTCACATGGTTTTTATGTAAAACGTAGGGCCAGAAATGTCTTTCCAAGTTAATCATATGTTTAGAGATCATCAGCTGCAGCGTCTCACCCTCTGTCCTACAGACTCCTGCGTGACCAGTGGATCCGAGCCAAGTACGAAAGGAAGGAATTCATGTGTTTGGAGCAGCAAGAGCCCTACTCAGCAGGTAGGAGTCAAATAACACAAAACTCACTGATGAACCATGATCCACCAGTTACACCAGCTGGTCACTCTGTTTAAACTACCTAAGAACAATTACTCACACAGCATTCAGTGGAAATTATTTTCTATATTTAAATGATATGATAATTAAACTGGAACTGACAGGTGTTGACCCTGCCAGTACCTTTTCTCTTACGTCCTCCTGTTAGCCTGGAGTCAGGTTGGACGACTGATGGTCTCATTTTGTGTCTATTTATTGAGATAAACTCCTGCTTTGTTTCTTTTAAGCCCAGCTACACATTTAACCTCCTTTTTCACAGTTGGTGATGATGCAACATCTCTTGCCTAATCTCGGGTTGCCACAAGATGTGCTTTACAAAACCATTCTGTTTGTTGTTCCTCAGTGCTGAGTCTTAAATTTAGCTCTTTGCAGGTGAGAGAATGATGCAACTCTGAATATTCAACCTGTGAAAAAAGAAAACATTTGATTCAGGCAAAAGTGAGCAAGAGCTAAAATACAAGTATATGTATTAAAAGTAAAGTACATGCTATCAACATTGTTCGACCCAGTTTGAGGATTCTTGTTGGTTAGAGACACATTTTGAAACATGAAACTATTTAACCTAAGTGTGATTTCGTGTTTGATGTAAAACAATTTTTAGTATGGATGCTCCGATTCGATCACGGGATTTTAAAAAGATCGGTCGGGTGTAAAAGATTGGATTTAACCTTTTAAAACTTCAAACATGACTTTTTAAATTCATCCTGAGATGGAGATTTTCAAACGGAACAACAGTGGCTTAGTTTTAATTTCAACAAGTTCCTCTAAATCAGTATTATTTGTTTCTTGTACGAAAACAACACAGTAACGTCACACAATTTAGGGCAGGCAAGGATTCAGACACCAAGGTGCAGCTGTTAGCAAGCAGGCTAACGCTGAGCTATCATGTCTTCTCAGAACTAAAATGTCAGCTAGGTGGTATTTTAAACTGGACAGCGAAGGCAGAGCTACCGCCACTTGTAATGTGTGCAGAGCTGCATGATGCGCAGCCCTCAAAACAGACTACTTTCACTTTCGGTTTTTCAACAAAGCAAATCACCTGTTTCCATTAATTCCTGGTTTGCCACCAACAGTCCCAGTTCACAGCAAACTCAGACAAAAACGCAGAGCCAGCCAACAGAAAAAGATAGGCTAATAAACAAATAGAAATTGCCAACAGACTGCAAAACGTCGGGGTTTTGTCTGCTGCAGCACCTGAGCTGTGTGTTAGCTACTGGTGTTGTGCAGGGAAAAGTTAGCCTGCCTGTCGAGGCGCCGCGTGCCTGCCCCGTCACGTGAACACGCATCGCTCAACAACTGCTGCTGGTTGAAGGAGTAAACAACTTGAAATATGAGCAACACTGCTACTTTTAAATATGATCGTAACACGTTTTTTTAGTCAATGCACTTTCTAAACAAGTGAAAGTGAAACTTAGGACAACTTGGATGTGTTTTCTTTTTTTCTTATTTTATTGCTTTCCTGAAAATTATTTCATTTTTCTGCTTATTTTAATTCTTTCCTTAAAATTATCAGCTCGGGACACGGTATCGGCAGATATTCAAAATCAAATGACTCGAAATCGGACCGGGAGCAAAAAAACGCGATCGGAACATCCCTAGTTTTTAGGTGTGATTTATACGTTCTGTTATTTCATTCCTCGTTTGGACCCACAGCAGATCATGTAGAGGACTTCCCTGTAAATTCTACTCAAATCCCAAAAGTTGATATAGCCTTTTGAAGATATCATAAAACATTACAATAATACTTACAGCTGTTTATGTTTCTAAATGCATAATTTATCATTCACTGTCTGGTAATGTTGCACTAGATGCAAGTGCATACATATACACTCATGCTCTTCATCAACCTTGTCTGGGTTCGGGTTGCAGGGGCAGCAGCCCTACCAATGAGGACAAATTAGTCTCACCAGCTCCAACGGTGATGTAGTCCCTCCCATATCTCTTGGGCCAACTTGGGGGCCTCTTGACGTGGAGGAGCAGACCCAGATAACAAAATTCAGTTGAATCAACGTTTAAATATGGTTTGGCAGAAACGTTGAAATTGCATTGAATCCTGACGTTGAATGGATATGGAAAATGTCCCCTAGGCTTAGCGTTGAATCAACATTGGATTTTCAACCTTACTGACGTTAAATCAACAGTGATTCCACCATCATCTAAATGTGAATTTTCAGTTGATTTTATGTTGAATCAACATTCGATTTTCAACCATACCAACGCTAAATCAACAGTGATTCAACCATCATCTAAATGTGAATTTATGTTTAAATTTCAGTTGATTTTATGTTGAATCAACATTGGATTTTCAACCATACCAACGCTAAATCAACAGTGATTCAACCATCATCTAAATGTGAATTTTCAGTTGATTTTATGTTGAATCAACATTCGATTTTCAACCATACAGACGTTAAATCAACAGTGATTCAACCATCACCTAAATATGAATTTACATTTAAATTTCAGTTGATTTTATGTTGAAAAAATGTTACTGAATCAATATTGTTTCAACCATTATCTAAATGCAAATTAAAATGTTAATTTGGCTATTACTAAATGGTTTAATTTAGGTTTATTCCATTACCTTTTTAAAAAACATTTTTAAAAACTGAGATAATCATAAAAATACATAAAAGATAATCACTTATGCTCCTGAACATTTCTTTGAATACACATGTAAGTGTCCTATAATTTTTTCAGATGAAATCAAATAAACAGATAAAAGTGTAAAATAGTGAATAATCAAAGTTAAATAAAATCCTACAGAAATAAAGCAGTCAATTTATTTAACAGATAATTGTTTATTAGTTTATCACAATTAAGTTTAACAGGTAATAGTAGGTAGGTTAGGTAATTACCAGGCCCAAACAGAATATCCTTTGCAGTTAACGCCGTAATAGGACTACAACTAGAACTCCACCGCCATGACCCAAGAAGAGGACACTGTGGGAGAGAAGACAACACTTATGTCAGCACTCACAATGAAACTTTTTGCAGAGCAAACAGTAATTACAACCCCACTTCCAAAAAAGTTGGGACGCTTGGTGAAATCTCAATAAAAACAAAATACTATTTTTTCAAATCATGCAAGCCATTTATTTGATAGAGAATAGTGCAACATTTCAACTGTGTAAACTGGGGACTGCTTTGGGGGTTGAACATACACTCATATACTTGCAACATGCCTCAAACAGTTGGGATAGGGCCGATAAAATGCTGTAAAAGCTGAACACTAGACTAACATGGACTATTATCAAATATGTTTTTTGCATTATTTGAGAATTATAGTTTTTATTTTTTTTAAGTTCACACAAAATCCCAACTTTCTTGGAATTGGAGTTGTACTACTAAACAAATACTAATTATACAAACAGNCACACACACACACACCTACTTATTTGACATCTGGCATACAAATATAAATAAACAAATAAATAAATAAATAAATCAAGTATATTTTACATCTCATTAGTAACTTGTAGTTATTAACCTAGAGGACAGTACTGCATACCATTTTCTGCAGGTTGTGGGCCACAAAAGGGGATGTGTTGCCTGGAACTATATGGTAGTGCTGTACCTGTAAAAACAAAGAAATTAATTTATATTTTTGGAAACACCAACAACATTTTGAGTTGGTAGATTATGATGTCAGCTACCACAGGAGGTCTGACAATTAGTTTAAGTGGTCCTTCACTCATTTTTTTAATACATTTACAGTGGTTTCTAGTAATGAATGCCTTGTAAGTCATTTTCTGGGGGAAAAGCTCCAGTGCACTTGTTTCAGCATGGGGAATTCAGCCAGAGGAGAAAGTAGCTTCAGACGACAGGATTTAGAGTCTTATTTCTTGATATTTGGACATCTCTCCTCTGATTGGCTAACAGCAACGTGACTCTACCACTGACTCTGTTTGCTCTGCAACATTGATGTTTTATCTCCACACATAACACAAGCCTGGAGGAGTTCTGGTGTGTGGTGGAGTAGCTAATGCTAACGGTTAGCTTTTACTAGCCAAGGCATTCCCTGCTGTTTCCTGGACACTAAATCAACAACAGCCTTCTTTGTCACAAACCAAGATGGATGAGTCCATGAATGTTAAGTGACAGTTTGACTTAGATCTGTCAGGCTTTTCTAATCCTAGAGTTTCACCGTCTATTTTTTATCTGAATCTAACACAGGAGATAGGTGTAGGAGACTATTTTCATGTTCAGCCTACATGAAAGATTTAGAAGGACCGATCATTTACAAATATAATAACGGTTTCTTAGTGAAATACCTCTTTAAATTATTCAAATTTGACCATTAGTAGTTTTATGTCTTAATAAGTTTCATTGTGGAGTTCGGCACACATGATTGTACAAAAAGTGTTGGAAGTATGGCATCATACTTTCTCTCTGTGGAACCTGGATCAAGTGGTGCATCGGATGCTGACATCCTTTCTGAAACACATAAGAAAAGTACAAGTCATTGAAATTATTATTATATTTCTATTGTTATTTGGTTTTCCCATAGGCACATTTTATATATAAAAGAAGGTTAAAAAAGATAATAAAATAAATAAATAAGTCTGTTGGTACAGGGTGGTTAATATAGAGTTTGTTGTAGTATAGAATGAAAATGCAAAGGAACAGAAAAAGATAATAAAATAGGTGTACATCTAGTCACACACACTTCCCAGCGTCCCCCTATGGACAAAACTCATCCATACGTCTGTTTTCTTCCCTGTCCTATGCGTAGATGGCATTGTAACATGTAGGCTACATAAAACAACCAGCAGCTGTGCCATTTTCATTTAAGATGTCATCAAATGTATTTATTTATTTTTAGTTTTTTCCTTTACCACCTTGTCTCTGTCTTGCTACACACACAAGCATGAGGAGTACTTTCACTGCATCTTGGCACCAAGCACACGTTGATCCTGGTAGCTAATATGCTATTAACCAATGTGGTTGGTATTAATGTTAATAAAACATGACATGTGAGGTAACTTTGTAAAATTAATTCAAACAAAGCAGTGGCACTTACTCCACATAATGTGAACCAGTCCGCGTTCAAGTTATATCAAAATATTCACAGAAAAATTAACATGTTTTAGCTAGCGCTAGATGCTAACTAGGTCTAAGTCGGCTAGCTTCTGATATAGATGCAGATTTAGTCCTAAAAAGAAGTCACACAGATAGATCTACAATTTTACAGCTATCATTTAACAATCTAGTGCACAATCAACCGCAGATATTTTATTTTTTTACCATAATTCAGTTAAAACTTACCACAACAAAGAGGAAGGCCAGCCAGGTCAGGCTAGAACAAAGGAGTCAAAATGGCGCCGGGTAACTGTGGGTCTGGAACGTACCATTCTACAGCCCACACGGGTGACTGAAGTGTTTTTCTCTTACTTTTTTCTTACATGATTATGTACATCATTCTTCATGCCTATGATGCAAATAACATATTTTACACATGAAATGCTTACAATGGATAAAAATATCACAATTAGTTGTCCACAGCTCTATTTGTTTTAAATATAGGAAACCCCCCTCCCATCTAATGGTCTCACCCTGAGCGGTTTCCCGCTCTCCTTCTATGCACCTGCATGTATGTAACCAATACTCAACATTGATTTAATGTTTGTTGTTCAACCATTTAAATCAAACCATAATACAATGTTGAATCAATTCCTTTTTCCAACTATTTTTCAACCTTAACTATAAATCAACCAATTTGACCAAAATTCAACATTGAAATAACATTTTTTGCTATCTGGGGAGTCTCTCCTGGAGCTCCTATAGCTCTAAGGCAGAGCACAACCAACCCTGCAATGGAAATTCCTTTGGGGCAAAATTTGTATTTTGGATCTTGCTCTTTCGGTCATTACCCAAATGAGGATTGGAATTAAGGTTGAATTGAGTTACAAATCATCTGTTTTGCTTTGTGGCTTAGCTCTCTTTTCACCACAACAGACTGGTTTAGCATCCGCATCATTACAGATGATGCCCTGTTCTCCCTGTGAATATCTCACTCACTCCTTCCATCAGTCTTGAGTAATGACGGGATCACACTGTGTGTTTTTGGCCGTCACACAGGACTGCTCATGTCACACTGTGAGAACTCCAGAAAGGTGGCACACTGAATGGTGCAAGGTAGGGCTGCACAATATATCGAAAATTTATCGTTATCGCAATATCAGCATGCACAATAGGCATATCGCAAAGAACAGAAAAATATCGCAATTAATGGTCATCTCAGATTTTTGCTACACATAATGCATTTTGTCAATCAAACGGAAGCATGACATTTTTGACAAATCAGATAGAGCCTTCACCCATTTGGCCAATCGGTTGGGTTCTTATAGGTTAGATGCCTTGGTGCCTAGGTGGACGGCACTTCATTTGGATGGCTAGCAAACACCTGAGTTAGTTTATAGAGGGTAAGACGTGTGTGGAAAATGTTAGCGAGAAAGAGCTCATAATTCAAACAGCATGACTATTATTTCTAAGTACTTGTGTTCAACAAACACAAGTACTTTGCAAGATATGCCAAACACTTGTGGCAACTATGAGGGGAAACACGACAAATATCCGTTGTCCCCTCCAACGCAACCATAAAGATTTATATACTGGGCTCTAGAAAGCTAGCGTTAGCAAACCCAAAGTCTCTGACGTTAAGACAAGTAAGAGCACAACAGCCCAGCAGATGCCCATGGGTGGAACTCCTTATGAGAAACCATCAACCATCAAAGCGGTAAAAGGAAATAACGGAAGTAGTCGGTAAGTACTACGTCAGTAAACATATTCGTTTAGCTCTGTAAATGTTCTACAGCGTTGTCCTATTGTTTTAAATCGCTCCAACATATTTTAATGATTATTGTTTACAAAAGTATTGAAACAGATCAAGCTAATTTTGTAATGTAACCTTGCATGATTTCATTTTGTTACTGTATTAATACTAATGATAATAATAATGATAATAATAATAATAATAATAATAATAATAATAATAATAATAATACATTTTATTTAAAAGCGCCTTTCAAGTCACCCAAGGACACTGTACAAGATAAAAATAGAGCAAAACGTTAAAAAATATATAAAAACACTAAGACATAATAATTAAAACTAGGTGGAAAAAGCTTGTGTGAACAGGTGTGTTTTGAGTTTTGATTTAAAAAGTGGGACAGAGTGAGTGGTGTGAAGGTCAGGGGGAAGAGAATTCCAGAGGTGGGGAGCAGAGCGGCTGAATGCTCTACTCCCCATGGTGACGAGGCGAGCGGGGGGAGCTGAGAGTTGAGGAGCAGAAGCGGAACGAAGTGAGCGGACAGGAGTGGAGATGTGAATGAGATCAGATATGTAGGGTGGAGCCAGGTTATGAAGAGCTTTGAAAGTGATGAGCAGAATTTTGAAACTGATTCTCTGTTTAATGGGCAGCCAGTGAAGTTGTTGCAGGATGGGGTGATGTGATGAGATGATGGAGTCCTAGTGATGACACGTGCTGCAGCATTCTGGAGAAGCTGCAGTTTATGGAGGGATTTGTTGGGGAGACCAAAGAAAAGTGAGTTGCAATAATCAATCCTGGATGTGACAAGGCTGTGGACAAGGATGGCAGTGGTGTGAGGAGGGAGAGATGGACGGAGACGGGAGATGTTACGCAGATGAAAATAAGCAGACCGGGTAATGTTGTTGATGTGAGATTGGAAAGAAAGTGTGCTGTCGAGGATGACACCCAGGCTCTTAACATGAGGAGAGGGAGTTACTGCTGAGCTGTCAATAGAAATGGAGAAACTGTTAGATCTGGAGAGAGTGTGAGGTGTGCCTACCAGGAGGACTTCAGTTTTAGAACTGTTCAATTTGAGGAAGTTGGAAGTGAACCAAGAATGGATTTCTTGGAGACAGAGGGTCAGGGAGGAAGGTGGGAGTGAAGCTGAGGGTTTGGTTGAGAGTGTAGCGTGAGGGCTATTGCCACATATTCAAAGCTGGATCAATAAAATGTAATAATTCATATAAATATGAATTATTAATCTTAATGATCTTTGAATGTTAATTTAACATTAATCTAGGTTCTTTTACCTGTAAGTAATCCGCACACCAGAATAATTCAGACAGAGTCAAGAAAATAGTTATAAAAATAAATTTAATACTATATTTCTCAATCAATGATGACACAGAACAATTACTATGAATGATGGTTGTAAACAAGATACTGAGACCATTAATGAGGTGATGTAGTGCAAGCTAGATGAGGTTGCCTAATCAGCATTAAGTGTCTTAGATCCTATGATGTCTGGGTTAAATCAAATCTGGATGTTTTAATAAGTTATCAAATTAATAAAGACCATTTGACACCAGCGTGCAGGGCTACTTCACCTTGTGTGTGGAAGTTCCCGGTGACTCAAGGGTCAGAGAGGTCGTGGCTGACGTGTGTCAGTGAGGAGGCCTCAGGCATGGAGCTGTAGCAGGCCCGGATGCGAACCGATGGTCTGGGTGACTTCCAGGTGACTGCGTCGTCTGGTGGATTTGGTTTAGCTTAGAGGCAGTTCACAAAAATAGTTGATCTCGATCAAAAAGAGAGGATGGTTCCTTATATTATTAATTATTAAGCGTTGCTTTTCCCCGGCCGGCCAAACCAAGGAAGCATAGCTTGTTGTCTTAGGCTCACCCCTTTGGGAGGAGGTGACCTAGTCAGGAGCTTGCAGGAACTCAGGAACTGAGGAACTCCTTTAGGAACACCTGTAGGAGCAGAAGTGTTCTGGCCGACACGGGAGTTTTATTATTCTAATTGTTTATAAATTTGAGCAAATCAAATTTGGACACATTAGAGTAGGCGTTACCAAGTTACCTCAGACACCAGTTTCATCAACACTTAAGGATGAATCAGCTTAATGTGGTGTGACTTATTAACTTAATGTGAGTGTGAATTAAATATTCAAACACAATACTATTATTTGTGGATCTTTATCAGATGATGATTAGCATTACTTAAATGAATCCTAAATGTGTAATTAAAGAT
>SSNS01000814.1:102395-104895 GCA_006937985.1 Aphyosemion australe
GTGTCAGTGAGGAGGCCTCAGGCATGGAGCTGTAGCAGGCCCGGATGCGAACCAATGATCTGGGTGACTTCCAGGTGACTGCGTCGTCTGGTGGATTTGGTTTAGCTTAGAGGCAGTTCACAAAAATAGTTGATCTCGATCAAAAAGAGAGGATGGTTCCTTATATTATTAATTATTAAGCGTTGCTTTTCCCCGGCCGGCCAAACCAAGGAAGCATAGCTTGTTGTCTTAGGCTCACCCCTTTGGGAGGAGGTGACCTAGTCAGGAGCTTGCAGGAACTCAGGAACTGAGGAACTCCTTTAGGAACTGAAGTGTTCTGGCCGACACGGGAGTTTTATTATTCTAATTGTTTATAAATTTGAGCAAATCAAATTTGGACACATTAGAGTAGGCGTTACCAAGTTACCTCAGACACCAGTTTCATCAACACTTAAGGATGAATCAGCTTAATGTGGTGTGACTTATTAACTTAATGTGAGTGTGAATTAAATATTCAAACACAATACTATTATTTGTGGATCTTTATCAGATGATGATTAGCATTACTTAAATGAATCCTAAATGTGTAATTAAAGATATGAAATACAGGAACAACATTCATTTTAACCATCATTCTTATTATTATAAGATGATTCAAACAGTATGATTTATGCATTCAGATTATATTTGTTAAAGTATTTCACGAGTTCGGAAAGATGAACTTTATTCAAGAAAAGATAGGAAAGTCTTTGCGAAATCCTTGAGTTTCTTCCTCGAGTCGTGATGTCGCCTGCTGGATAAGCTAGCGGCACCTAGACCAAACTAAGATAGATGTTTCTGGGCAGATATCAGAGACTCTTCTGCAGCCTTGGCTGCAGCCTGTAAGTTAAAGCGTTACACAGTTCATTTAGGAGAAAAACCAAGGGTTGATGTCGCTACAAGAGGTAGAGCTGGGTGTCATCCGCGTAACAATGGAAGTTAATGTTGTGTTTACGGAAAATGTAACCTAGTGGGAGAAGATAGATGATGAACAGAAGAGGCCCCAGGACAGAGCCCTGGGGCACACCAGCAGAAACGGGAAAGATATTGGATTTAAATGACTTCAGTTGAACAAATTGTATGCGGCCAGAGAGATAGGAGGTGAACCAGGCAAGAGGAGTGTGAGTGATTCCTATAGATGACAGTCTGCTGAGGAGAGTGCTGTGGGAGATGGTGTCAAATGCTGCTGTGAGATCAAGAAGGATGAGAATGGACAATAAACCAGAGTCAGAGGCAGTGAGCAGGTCGTTTGTGATTTTCAGGAGTGCTGTTTCAGTGCTGTGGAGAGGACGGAAGCCAGATTGAAACTGTTCGTAGATGTTATTGGTGATGAGGTGGTCGTGGAGTTGGGAGGCAACAGATTTTTCAAGAACTTTGGAGCTGAAGGGTAGATTGGAAATGGGGCGTAGGTTATTGAAGTTCGTGGGGTCTAGGCCAGGTTTTTTCAGGAGAGGTGTAACTATTGCAGTTTTGAAAGTTGGGGGGACAATTCCAGAGCTTAGGGAGCTTTGAATAATATCAGTTATGAGTGGAGCGAGAGAAGAGAGGCAGGTTTTAACTAGAGCTGTAGGGAGAGGATCGAGCTGACAGGTGGAGGGTTTGGATCTGAGGATGAGTTCAGTGATGTCATTGATTGAGGGAAGGATGAAACTGGAAAATGTGATCATGGAAGGTGGTGGGGGGACAGCAATGTCCATTCCAGGAACAGAAGCACCACGAGAAGCTAGATATTTATGGATGTCAGTGATTTTGGAAACGAAAAAGGACATGAGAGAGTTACAAAAGTCAGTGGATTGCAGATGGAGGGGGAGGGAGTCGGGAGGTTTAGTGATGTTGTTCAGCAGGGAAAAAAGAGTTTTTGAATTATTTTAATTAGAATTAATTAAACCAGAATAATAAGCAGATTTAGCTGATGAGAGATGGTCCTTGTAGAGCATTATGTGATTAGAGTACATTTCTTTGTGTATGGCAAGTCCAGTTCTATTGTAGAGTCGTTCCAGTTGGCGTCCTTTAGCTTTGAGCTGACGGAGGGCAGGGGTGAACCATGGTGATGAGTGGATGAAGGAAACAGGTCTGGTTTTCAGCGGGGCGTGGATATTCAGAAGGGTGGAGAGGTTGCTGTTGTAGTGGGAGACCAGGGCATCAGGTGAACAGTTGGCTTTAGGGCTGGGGAGATTGATGATGTCAGAGGAAAAGGTGTCAGCATTTATATTTTTGATATTGTGGAATGAAATAGTGCGGGGAATGATGATTTTGGACAGAGACAGATTGATATTGAAGGTGACGAGCAGATGATCAGAGTATGGGACGAGGTGAGATTTACAGTCAGTGGGAGTGATACCAGAACAGCAGACCAGATCCAGGATATGTCCCTTACTGTGGGTTGGGAAATTAATGTGTTGTTGTAGTCCAAAGTTTTCCAGGCAGGATAAAAAGTCGTTGGAGAGAGCATTGTTAATATTGTCCACATGAATATTGAAGT
>SSNS01000814.1:109895-151449 GCA_006937985.1 Aphyosemion australe
GTTAATTAAGAACGAGGGTGTGTCTGATTGTTGCTGCTGCTAGTGCAGAATGGACATGGTGGTCAGTGTCAGGAAAGCACCCAGGAAGCTTGTGGGTCTATGGTTGGCTGTGTGTGTGTGTGTGTGTGTGTGTGTGTGTGTGTGTGTGATAGAGTTCGACAGATAGTTATGAAGACAATTAAAGAAGATGAACTAATAATTGGATTGTTAGAAGTTTTAAAAGCTATACAACAAATGGTTGCTAATTGACATGCTTCTGTGTGTGTGTGTGTGTGTGTGTGTGTGTGTGTGTGTGTGCACGCATGCACAAAACCCCATGTATTCTAGTTGTTTTGTTTAACAAAACAAGATGTTCCTCCTCCCATTATTGATGAGGTTTTTCCAACAGTGACCACAAATGCTGACTGTCTTCAGAGACATCACACACACACACACACACACACACACACACACACACACACACACACACACGCACACTGATGCAACCGTTGGCTCAGAAAATACGATGACATCCACTTTAGTTTTACCTAAGTGGTCATTGAGATGATTCCATTCTGTTTTGGATTTTACTGTGTTAGTAAAGTTTTGTAAAAAGAATCCATGTGACTCTTTTCCTGGCAGGCTACCGAGAAGGGTTTCTATGGAAACGAGGACGAGACAATGGACAATACCTCAACAGAAAATTTATTCTGTCTGAACGCGAGGGTGTTCTGAAATACTTCAACAAGAATGATGTGAGTGACATCATAACGATCCAGACTTTACTGTTTAACTTCAATGCATTCACCATGTTTTTACGCATGGTCTGATATCATTATTACTTCCTGCAGGCCAGAGAGCCCAAAGCGATAATGAAGATTGATACGGTAAACGCCACATTCCAGCCAGGTAAAATTGGAACTCCTCACGGGCTACAGATAACCTATTTGAAAGACAACAGCACCAGGAACATCTTTGTCTATCATGAGGAGGGGAAGGTGAGTGAGCAATGATAAACTGGTGTTTGTTAGAGAGGAACATGTGTCTCCCTCTACTGGGAGATGGCCGTAAAATCAACTTGTAAGATGCATTTCTTTTCTGCAAGGATTCTGTGTAGTGTTGGAGGCATAGACACCACGCTGAGGGCAAAACTGACTTAATCACTTTATGAATCTGTTTTTCTGATTTTACGTCCTGTCCTGAAGGAAATAGTGGACTGGTTTAATGCCATCAGAGGAGCCAGGCTTCACTACCTGCAGGTGGCTTTTCCTGGTGCTCCTGACTCTGAGGTGAGTATGTAATGATGCACATTCCCAGTCTGAAAAAACACAACACGTATTTGTTGAATATCAGAGCAAAACCTACTTTTCAATTCAGGGATGTGCAGATTGATGCTAAAGTATTGATCCCTCCGATTCTATCTATCTATCTATCTATCTATCTATCTATCTATCTATCTATCTATCTATCTATCTATCTATCTATCTATCTATCTATCTATCTATCTATCTATCTATCTATCTATCCATCCATCCATCCATCCATCCATCCATCTATCTATCATCTATCTATCTATCTATCTATCTATCTATCTATCTATCTATCTATCTATCTATCTATCTATCTATCTATCTATCTATCTATCTATCTATCTATCTATCTATCTATCTATCTATCTATCTATCTATCTATCTATCCATCCATCCATCCATCTATCATCTATCTATCTATCTATCTATCTATCCATCCATCCATCCATCCATCCATCCATCCATCCATCCATCCATCTATCTATCATCTATCTATCTATCTATCTATCTATCTATCTATCTATCTATCTATCTATCTATCTATCTATCTATCTATCATCTATCTATCTATCTATCTATCTATCTATCTATCATCTATCTATCTATCTATCTATCTATCTATCTATCTATCTATCTATCTATCTATCTATCTATCTATCTATCAATCATCTGGAATCGATTCTCTAATTAAAGCATCAAGTTTTGAGTAATTTTAATTTATTAATTTTTGGGATATTTTTCAAAAATTATAATTCTTTGGTTGAACTACTTCTTCTGCCAACCGTGGTGCGTGATATGGCACAGTATAAATATGTTAAAGCCCCAGTGTGTAATATTTCTACCTGTTTACTACCAAATTCTGTGCATCCAGTGCACAAACTTGTCCTTTTTCATTAATATTTCTCACCAACATCAATTCTAAATATTCCTCTCAGCTTCAAATTTTACATTTTTAATACATAAATTGTGGTCGACGCTCCATGGTCATCCTCCATCTTGAAATACGGTAGCTATTTAGGGACATGTGAGCTCCACGTTATGCGTTTGCACTATGACTGTAACCAGTGCTTAATTTGTAAATCAAACGTTGCCGGAACAAAAGTAGTGATGTCAGACCAGAGTCGACTACGGACAAAACTGATGCCGGATCGCGGGTGTGTGTGTGTGTGTGTGGGGGGTGGGGGGGTGGGGGGGGGTGTTCGCCAGCCCAAGATTAATGGAGGTTTTGACGAATAACTTATAATTGTGCCCACATTCCCAAAGCTTACACAAGGTCCTCACATGCTGCAGAGTTGCATCAGTGGGTTATAGGGACCTCTGACGTTTATATACCTTTTATTGCTACAGTAATTAGTTGGAATACTTACAAAAAATCATCAATGTGATTTTTTTGCAAAATGCAAACCATTTTCTACCATGAGGTTTAGACAGTCCCTCTGCTCAGAACAAAAGACAAAATATGCCTGACAAAAATGATCAGGAAATGATTAGGGATCATCATATAATTAAGAATTACTGTGAGACTAACTCACAGAACACCAAACATGAAAACATCTGAACATATTCCAGAGTTCTTAGGAGGTTATTGTTGTGTTCATGCTGCTCTGATGAGTTGGTTCTGATTAAACGTTTAGGAAGAGCTGGAGCTGCAGGGAGATGCAGCTTTATCTCAGCTGTTTGCTTGAATACTTTAATAAACCACTGCTAAGGTCAAAATGTTACAACTCTGCTTTAGTGCTGCAGAAATGTTACAACATAATGAAATGATCTCATCACGTGTTTGTACTCCAGCTTCCTTAAATCTTCCGCTGCCCAGATCAATATATTAGGATGACTTTGACATGAGTGAGGCTGCAGCATGCTGGTGGCCATTTCTCACCAGAAAAAAGTATTTATGTTGTTAATATTAGGTTTTAACCTTTCATTTATACAGCTACTGGTTTTAACGGAGTTAAATACTGGCGGTGGTTATGTTCAACTCCGAACTTGACTTGAAAAAAAAACACAACGAGCCTCGGGGTAAAATCTCTAAAGGCTGAAAGGAGGTAAATCTGCTACAGTCCTCGACAGAAAACCGTGTTATTTAGTGGTGATTTTGTTTGATTTGACAAACTTTAAGCTCAAAGCCGCTGCTCGTGAGCGCCGTGCGGGTGCGACGCTGCCGAAGCGTCTGTTTCCGCGACTGTGATTGGTCAAATGACGGCACGCTAAAACAAAGATCGTTTGTGACCAAGATGAATCCCTTCCTTCCCTTGTTGACTGCTGAAACCAGAACGGCTTAGTTGGCTTAAAAACGGCGATTTTGCCGAAAAGCGAAAAGTTTTGGTATGAGAGATTGGACAAATAAACCACTCACCCGGAAGTCCCTGCCCAACACAGCGATCTTTTTCTGTGCATTTGGGAAAGTTTAAATCTCAAGTGGCACCTGTTGATAGAGGGGTTCCCCAGGGTTCCATTCTGGGGCCTGCACTTTTTTCTCTATATTTTGCCCCTTGCCTCCATCTTTGCCAAACACAACATTACTTTTCATTGTTTTGCAGATGATCTTCAGATTTATTTGCCACTAACTCCAAATTCATCTGCTTCTCTAATGGCCTGTTTGGAAGATGTTAAACAGTGGATGTCAATTAACTTCATGAAACTGAATGACTTGAAGACCGAGGTTGTGGTTTTTGGTTGTGGAGACCAGTTAAGGGGCGTCGTTAGTCCCCTTGGTCCGTTTTCTGATTTTATAAAACCTTTTGTGAAAAACCTTGGCTTCTTTATGGATGGTTCCTTTAAATATGACAGACAGATAAGTGCAGTGGTCCAGTCTGGTTTTTATCATCTGAGGCAACTGGCAAGAGTCAAACAATACTTGCCGATGGCTGTCTTTGAACAGGTTATTAACTTGTTTGTCTCTTGTCAGCTGGACTACTGCAATTCCCTTTATTATGGCCTTGACCACTCGTCTCTAAATCGTCTGCAATTGGTGCAAAATGCAGCAGCTCGTCTACTTCATCCAAGTAGAGAAGACCAGACTTCCTTCCTCGTGGGTCCATGAGGGAATCTTGGGGTCTCCAGGCCAACACGGAAACATAATCTCTCATTTGGCTCCTCACAGTACAAATTTGCAAAATACAGACTTCTCATGTAATTTAGGTGTTTTCATCCTTTTTTTGTACACGGTTGCTTTTACAATTCCAGTATGTGTTTGATATTTGTTGCTTCTCCAAGTGAAATGATTCCTTCTATATTCATTGTATAATAACCGTGTTCTGATGTAAATAAATACTGGTTGTATATACATTTTTTAGGTTTGTGATTCTAATGTTGTCCTATGTTTTCTTTTTTCTCCACTATAAGTATTTCATAATTGTGAAAACACAGCAGATAGTAATTCATGATTGTTGAAACATATATAAACTTTATTTCCCCGTTCATTATTGGCAACAGCCACGAAACTCACGGAACAGCAGAGAGAGCAGTAATCAAATGTGACCACAGGATGTCACTATCACTCCATTCTTACACACTGCACCTTTAAGCAGGACTTCTGCTGAAAGGAACGTTGTCAGATTTTTAACCAGGAGTATTTATTCTGTGTATTTATGCAGTGGTTACCAAAGCTAACCAGGAACTACCTGAGGGAGGGTTACATGGAGAAGACTGGTCCAAAGGTGACTTGTTTTGTTGATATTTGGCCCATTTGTGTTCATTTAAACCTACCAGGACATGATAAATAAAGGTTTTGAATCTTTCCTGGTTTTGTTCTCCAGCACACGGAGGGCTTCAAGAAGAGGTGGTTCATGATGGACGACAGGAGACTCATGTACTTCAAAGATCCACTGGTATTAGATTTCTACACCTGGACATGACACCATGTCTCTGATCAACAAATCAGCTAAACTGTTGACGTTGAGTTGGGTCATTGCGTGTCTCTTTGTCCTCTTTCAGGACGCTTATGCTCGAGGGGAGGTGTTCATTGGCAATAAGGAACACAGCTACTCTGTTCTTCCCAGCCTTCCACCCAGTGTTCAGGGATATCACTGGCAGTTTGGAATTACAATAGTGACTCCGGACAGGAAGTTTCTTGTTACTTGTGAGACTGAGAAGGATAGGGAGGACTGGATAGCAGCGTTCCAGATTGTTCTCAATAGACCGATGTTGCCGCAGGAGTACGCAGGTGAGTAGAAGAAATCCTTTTTTCTTCCCTTTAAAAAAATAATAGCATGATGTGATTCTTTTTTTCTGTTGTGCAGTGGAGGCATATTTTAAGCACAAGCCATGATGATCTCAACGAGTGCTGGTGCATCTCAGAAAAAGAACTGAGATTTGACAGAAAAGTAAACCAAGCAGGAGTCTGCTTTGATCTACCACCAAGCTTCCTAAACCTCACCTACTCAGAGCTGCAGACTCCCTCCTCCTGGAGGAGTCAGTCACGTTTTGACTCATGACCCTCTGCATGGTGACGGAGCAGTCTTCTCAGCACCTTCATGACAAAACTAAGCTTGCATTTCAGCACAGTTTTATTAAAGTAATAAAAATTTATATAATAACACATGGTTTGTATACATGGTCTCACACACACACACACACACACACACACACACACACACACACACACACACACACACACACACACACACATTAAATTAGCGTATAATATTTAATTCCTATTTATTTTTTAAACCATCTCATTTGCAGACATATTTAATGCGGTGCACTGAAATGCTGCTTTTGTAAACTAACCAGCTTAATGTAACACCTTTTTACTATTTTCCAATATATATATTTTTTCTAACTAGTAAAATTATTGTGATCCAATTTGGAATGTACTGTCATGTCCTTAGTCATCCAGCAGGGGGAGACGAATCAAAGGTTTTTATCACAAACCCTCCTCCATCGAGCTGGTGGATTCATAAGTGGTACAAGTGTGTCATGTGATCAGGAGAGGGCAGCAGTTATTCTGTTCAGCTCTGAAGAGTCAAGAACATGGTGCTCTGTGAACCCTGTGTCTACCTGAGGCTGAAGCTCAGGGCGGTTGGCGCTAGACGACAGTTTGTGTAAGTCCGTTTGAGACGTGGTTGTAATTAAAAGTGTGAATGCCACAAACATCTGTGTTGTTATTCATCAGTCATTCGTTTACATGAGGTAACTGAAAGGCACGGTGCAATGACAAAGTATTTGATGAAAGCAGCTTTTAATTTCAGGAGCCACGCCCAGACCTAATCAGCCCTGTAGAGTTAAGACATCACCTCAGTAGAACCTGTCTGACGGCATGAAGTAGGTCTCATGAAGCAGCACATCATGCCTTGTTCTAATTCAAGAACAAAAGAACCCTGAAGCAGGTCTCACAAGGAAGACACGGGGGAGGAAAAATGGTCTCTGTGGGAGAAGGCTAGGACCTCTGCTGACCAAAAGGAACAAAAAACATCTAGATGAGCCCAAAGACTTGTGGGAGTAAAGTGGAACTTTTTAGAAGTTGTGTCTCGTTACACCTGCTGTACTTTAACAAAGGGACGAACCAAACATGGTGGTAGTAGTGTCATAACCTATACAGTCTTTGGTCATAACCTGGGGCTGGGACCTGGACCACCTGCTGGGACCATGACTTCTGCTCTCTACAAGGAGAATGTTTGACCTTAAACAGGCTGGAAAACCCTCCAATGTGGCTAAATTAAACCAGTTGTGTGAAGAGAACTGGGACAGTGCTGTGACCCATCGCCCATCATCACAAACACACTTTTAAAGGGATATTCCACCCAAAATTGAACTTTTGTCTGTTGACATATTTCCCAGAGTTAGATAAGTGGGAAAAAGCATTTTGTAACCAGCGCAGTAATTCTGATCTGGCAGCAGTTTGTCTACTATCATGGTAGTACTTGCCATTCACTTCCATTGTTTATGCTAAGCTAAAGCTAACTAAAGCAGATGAACTGCTGCCAGATCAGGAGAATTACTGCGCTGGTTACAAAATGCTTTTTCCCACTTATCTAACTCTGGGAAATATGTCAACAGACAAAATTTCAATTTTGGGTGGAATGTCGCTTTAACACCACTGACTGTATTTCTGCCAAAGGGCGTTAAAGCAGGTTATACATTCAATAAAAATCCACACAGAGCCGGGTTTTGATCACTTTTCCTTTAAAACGTGGAAACCCTTTGGAAGCAGCTTTTTGTTTTTACTCATGTCTGATAGTGAAATTTTGTTTGTTTGTTTGACAAAAGCAAAAATCTGTTAGGGTTTTAAAACCAGTCCTGCTGCTGACTGAAACAGAAACAAGACCACCATGCTGTAGTCTCGTTTTACAAGGTTTCTGTGGTAGCAGTAATCAAATTATGCAACTTTAACAAAAACAAACAAACAATATGTTTACATATAAGAAACAAAACGGGACTTTATCACAAAACAAATCATAGCACAATATACCCCACTAGCATTTACACATATTTAGATTGAAAAGAAGAAAGAGGAAACAATTAGAGCAGCTTAGTAGATTTTTGAGACTACAAACTAAGACTGAGACATTTACAGCCGTTTCATGAAGAACACCTATAGTATCTGCCACTAGCTTCCTGACTAAAGAGCTTCTTTCCTCTACTTTTATGCAAGAAAAAACTTGACAGCATGTTTGTCAAAACCCCACAGAAATGAAAGAATGTACAGGACACATTTCTGTACATTTACAGTGATTCAAACATATACACAACAGAATAATGCAGTGTTTTGTTGCCATATAGAAATGTCCTTTTGCTTTTGTTGAAAGATGAAGTCCTTTATTCTCAAACATGCAAACCTGAATGATGAACACAGTCTGAGCCTATGCTGGTGAGTCACTTCATAAAGACAGAAGAACCAACAACACGAAACATCTACCACACGTGGATTCATCCACAACATCTGAACAAAAGCTGCCGATTAGAAATACACGTGGAGCATAAAACTCTTTACAAATGCTTCTTTTCCCTCCAGGTCATGATGGGATGGAATTCCTTTAAACACATTCTAGGTAATACTTTATGTTTCAGGGTTAAAATGATGATTGTGCAGCTCCAGTTATATGAAAATGTCTGAACTGCAGTTTTTCTTTTTTGAATCATAACCTTGGGCTACGTTCACAGCTAAAGAAATGAGGCTGGAGAAGAGAAGCACAGCGAGTGGAGGACAAAAACACTTCTACCTCTGTGATTCTGACTCTGGTACTGGACGAGTCCAGAAATGATCACCAACAATATAAAGATGAGTAGTCAGGACATGGACGTGGAGCCGTTTAGGACCTGCAGCAGCCCACGCCCTTCATCTCCTTGTTTACGTATTCCTGGAGCTTAAACCTCTCACTGGGATCCTTCACAGACCTGTGCTTCAGCTCCCTGAGGAAACAAGAGGGTTTAGAGGGATTAAAGATACTCACAGGAACATTTACATTTGAGAATATTTATGCCCAAACTAGAAAGGTGGTCCACTTCAGACTACAGTAAATAAATAAATAATATCAATCCATGCTGAAGATTCTTAAAAAATAGATATTTAATATAGGGGTGGGAATTTAACGCGTTAATTATGATTAATTAATTAGAAAAAATAACGCGTTAAAAAAAATTAACACATTTAACCCTTTAAGCCCGAGGGTCCCCCAATGGGGGGATGTTGAAGTTTAGCAGCAGAATCCATGCCCTAAATATCAATCTAGTCAAGCAAATTTTCTTGAACGATTAAAATGCGATTAATCAAGATTAATTAATTACAAAGCCTCTAATTAATTAGATTAATTTTTTAATCGAGTCCCACCCCTAATTCAATATAAATGTGAATTCATGAATAAAAATCTAAACTTGTGGTTCCCGGTTGCAGAGTGAGACAGAGCCTTTTTCTATTTAATAAAAATGTGAAATGAGCTTCACCTGCTGCAGCGAGGAAGTGCAGTCACCTATCAGATGCTGCTCTGCTCACAAACCCTAAACAGATACTACTGTTTTCTAAAGCTGAAAGAGGTTTGCAGATGAGAAAAACAATGCTGTGAAAAATAACTCAAGGCTCTACAGATTACAGAGGAACAATCACTGAAAAATAAAAACATGTAATGTGAAGAGCTGTACCTGATGTGGTGCACGACTTGTGAATAGATTCATTTAGTTTATGTGCACAAGTATGCTGAAGAGTAAAGAAACATCCATTTCAGGGGTTTTAAAGCAACTTATTTGCTTTATTCACGGATTTGTTTTTATTGGGACAATTGTGACGTTAATTTATCACTCAGCTAACCCATTTTATTTGATCCCAAATGGAACTAAAGGCAGGGTGGGGATGCTCAACTTGAGCATGTGAAAATCTCCTAAAAAAATCAACAAAACATGCCCTCAAAAACCAAAAAGTATTTATTATCATTATTGTGTCATAATGTCTTCTACCAGAGCAAAAATACTTTTTAAGATTAAATGAGACAAATAAATATTGAACTAAATAAATAAATACAGAAGACAAATTCAGAAAAACCCCTGAACTACCGTGCAGGACTCTTTTCAGCCATCACTTTTATCAGAGCTTTACTCACTTGCCAGCAGCGGTGAAAGCCAGCTCCACGTTGAGACCTGATCTGGCGCTGGTCTCCATGAAAGGAACCCCAAACTCCTGCAGAGTCAAAACATGAAACCCCTCTTACACCCCAGCAGTCACTAACATGGCACATTCACATTCTATAACCAAGCAGGAACCCCACGGTCCCAGACCTGAAGCAAACAGGGAAGTGACAACAATTGCAGTTCCACCCTCATACACTAGGGGCTGGCACCAGAAGTGAGCAAATCCTCACTGACTCCCATGTTAAAGTTAAAGTCCCAAGTCATCATCACACACTGGTGAAATTACATCTCCGCATTTGACCCATCCCCATGGTGGGGAGCGGTGAGCTGCAGCGGTGAGCTGCAGCTGTGGCTGCGCTCGGGAACTATTTGGTGGTTTAACCCCCCAATCCAACCCCTTAGTGCTGAGTGTCAAGCGAGGAGGCATTGGGTCCCATTTTTCAAAGTCTTTGGTATGACCCGACCGGGAATCGAACCCCGCGGACACTCATACCACTAGGCCACCGGAGCTTCACAGCAGAATTAAACATGTTTACAGCCTGGTTCAAAAATCCATTCTAGGTTTAATAGGTCTAGTTTACAGTCATGACAACTCTGAGGGGGGTGAATTTTTTTGTAACTCTTCCATTTAGGTGTAATTAAATGCTTGAAATTATGAATAATTAGATTTGATTGACAGCTAGCATGAGCGTCAGAGACAGCGTCAGAGCTAGCGCTAGCAGCTAGCTCTGGGGAAGGCTTCACGTTAATAGATGTTCGGCCATTTTGACTCTGAACTTTAGTTGTGTTCTCTGTGTGTTTGGATGTTAATCATGGAATTATTTGGACAAAGAGGGCAAGCTGTGGTACTGATTGCACCAAGAGATCATCCAAGACGTCTCTGCTTCATTTTTATCAGTAAGTAAAATTATATTTCTGTACTTTATTTCGCTGGTTGAATGGGGGAAGATGCTTTGTGTTTAACATAACACTGCTTGGTTAAAGATGGGTTGAAATATAACGTGTTGGTAGCGCTGGCTGGGTACCAAAACTCAAGCTAGGTAAGCTGACTGAGGCTAGCTAGCAAAGGCTTCGGGGCTTCGCTGGTCCACAGTGGTCAAAGATACCGGAGGTCGCCGCTGCAGAATGGAGGTTTGTCAAATTTCGGTAACGGGCCTCTCCTTTAAACAGCGGCTGCCCTGCAATCAGAGATCTGCAAATCTGCTGCTTTATACTTGCGGAGGCAGCCCAGCGCCTGGCCTCTCCTATCTCTCAGACGTGCTTGTGTTAGCATGTAGCTAATGTCCAGCTGATCTCCAACTGTGGTGGAGTGGAGTGTGAGCTCACATAAGCAGCCAGGACGCCCGGCTCCGATTGCAGCAATCTGAGGCTCTGCTTGTATTTTTACCATATCAGAGCTCTACGGGCGACCAGCACTTCTACAGCCTTGCACGGAAGCCAGGAGGCAGCGCGGGTCGCTGTCCTGGAGCTCCATCTTAGCTTTGGAGATTAGCTCAGCTAGTAGCTACATTGATTCATGCTCCCACCCTCAAAGCCCCACCCTCAGCTCCACCGTTGTTCCTATTTTGATTGTCTGGGCATGACGAGACGTGTGACATGGCCTAGATGGCGGTGGTGGGAACCTCAAATCTGCATTACAAGCCCAATGGGTGTTTATATGTCCACGTATATATATGTCGATGTCTATAACACGCTTACCACACCATACCATACCAGTTTATTTGTTCAGTGCATTTAAACACAGCATGAGAGCTGATCAAAGCGCCTTACAGTTGAAAAACAAACTTATAGTTTTTAATTAGAAAAATAAAAAAGGCATTGAGTGTGAGTACCTCACTGCACAATGGATTTTAAATGTGTTTACTTTGGATA
The DNA here is from genome assembly GCA_006937985.1 of Aphyosemion australe. Classification (NCBI taxonomy): domain Eukaryota; kingdom Metazoa; phylum Chordata; class Actinopteri; order Cyprinodontiformes; family Nothobranchiidae; genus Aphyosemion; species Aphyosemion australe. Next base: position 121,619 of record SSNS01000814.1, read on the forward strand.
ATCCAGCCCTGCAGTGACCATTTTTATTCATTCATTTTAGTTTTTTTCCATTTTTTCCCGTTCTGGTGTTTAACATGCTATGATGTGAATTTGTGAAAGTATTTTATTCAAAATTAAACTAATGTAACTGTAATAATCAATCTAGTATTAATGTTCAGTGGTAAATGATTTGTTACCTTAGCAAGCTTCTCACCATCTTCTCTCTTCACCACTCGGTCATGAGTGGCATCCGCCTAAAGACAGAACAAATGGGGTCACCTTAACAAACCTAAATCCATCAGCTTGTCATCAGTAATTTTTCCAATGTACAGCTGAGTAAGACAGGGCTTTAACGACTAAGAAAGTTTCTCTAGATTTTTGTTTTCTGAACATTGGCAGCTTATCTTGAAACATTTCCTGTCCAGTCATAATTTTGCATCAACAAGGTGAAATAACTTTCATCCATGGCTGGACCAACCTATGCATTTCTTACTACTAGTGTCGTTTGTGTCTTTGAGTGTTTTTCTTCAGGGCGTCACTTTCACACAGTGTTTGTCTGATGAAGAGTTTCAGACAGGAATCTGATCCTTTTCCTTCATTTATCATACAAAGGAATAATAGTTTTTGTCCGTTATTCTTTAATACTCACTGATGATGGAAACTACAGAGGACATATGACTGTGCAACGTTAAGTTGGGTACCGTAGTTACTTTTAAATAATTTTGATAATTTAACATTTGATTGATGATTAAAATCCAGGTTCTTTTAGGCAGACCAGAGACCCAACACTATAAATAATAATAATAATAATAATAATAATAATAATAATAATAATAATAATAATAATAATAATAATAATGTGAGGCAGAGTGGAGAAGATAGTTTATAAAAATCTATTTATTACTTTGTTCTACTACTAATGATGATGCACCAAAATGATTATTAATGATGGTTCAAGGTAATATCAGGTGAAATCATGAATGATAAATGATGGAAAATGATATTAGCTGTTATTACCAAACCTCTGTTAAGAATCTTAGGAAGGTTGTGATGTCTGGGTGTCAAAGTAAGCTGTCTGTTATTATTTGTTTAGGTTTAACAAATTATCAGTTATGTTCACCGAGGCCAGAGCAAGAGCTACGAACCCAGGTGTAGAGGGTTCTCTGAGATCCAACGGGTGAAGGTCCTCGTCCTGAGGCGTTACTTCTGGACATCAAAGTTCGTGCCCAACTCTGACTCCCCTCAGTTGGTCAAGAGATAATCTCTAGGGCTCGCAGGCAGTTCGGTTTCACGGCTGATGAGGTTGCCGGTTGAATTGTTTGTTCAAAAAGGATGGTTCTTATTTCACAAAAAAGGTTCTGCTGGAAAGTCTGACTTCCAGTAGGAAGATAAGTTTACGGTAAATCTTTGGTTCTGCATGAACTGACTTGAAAAGGAAGTATCGGCTCCTTTTATCATTAATTGTTTATAAATGTTGACAAATCAGAATTTGACAAGTGCAACTGGGCGTTTACCAACTCCCTCAGACTTCACATGCCTCAGATCCTTAAGAAAGAATTATTTATTCTTGAAAGTTATTTCTTAAGAAAATAGATTAAACATTAATTTATTAATATAGTGATATTAATATGTAAATATACAAATAATAAAACATTATTATTCATCAAGTAGATAGAATCACTTGTCTGATATATCTCATGTCTGATATAAGCATAAACCAAATGTGGATTTATTGATGTAGATTCCTGTAAAGCAGTTAAGCATTGAATCACTTAGAAAGTTTCTTCTTCAACCTGTAAGCTGAAGGAATCATTTTATGAGACAAACGGAAGTCATTTTATTAAAGCTCGAAGGTTAAGAGTTCTGTCCTCCTCTGTGGACTGCAGCCTTGAGCTCAAAGTAATCAAATTGTAGGAGGCGTCTTGTCTCAGAAGGCGAGGCTGTAGGAACGATAAACACTGATAATGTCTGCATTAATCTGGTTTGTAGCAATCCGGTATTCCAGCGAGATGACCTGCTGGACACTCCTCTGTCTTTGACCCCCCACACACACACACACACACTCACGCACACACTTAAGGTTGGTTTATGCTTGACGCATATACATTCCGCGTGGAAATGAGACGAGCAGATGGAACATGCGTTGGAACTTGCAGCGTTTATGGTTCCTTCCTACATTCTGCGGCTTGTCTCCGCTGTGAGACAATATTCTCCCAGACTGTAGGGGGCAGCATGGGGCTCTACGGCATGCATCTGACACTACACCATAGTAGAAGTAGAAATCACTGTTGTTTTACATTTTTTTTACTGCTTCCTCATCTTTTCCGAGTGTGACAGCAATTTCTCTCCACGAATTATTAACAATATTTTGATCGCTGATCTCTATGGGCCGAATGATAGAGATGTTTGTATTTACGAACCTCCGCCACTATGAGCTCTTGCCAGTCTGCCATGTTTTTCCGCACGGGACCGTCCACGTTAGAAAATTTCCTAGGTGCACGGTGCGGAAACTTTGGGCCGCTCGGAGGCCACGCGGAGGGGCGTGGTTGCTAAAATAACATAATTTGGCTCTGCGGACGCTCCTCCAGCAGCAGCTATGTTAATTTCCCCATTTGTGACATCACAATCGGGCACTTTTTGAAATGGCTTGTTTTATGCACATAAATCCTAAAAACCAATCACTGACAGAAAACAGATGAATGTTTTTTCCCATGTTTGGAATGTTTATAGAAAAAAAGATGACTTTTATATAATTGGGTTTATTTATTTGATTTATTTATTGAGAACCTCATTAGCTCCCACCGTAGTGCAGAGCTATTCTTTCTGAGGTCTCTTTCATTTGCATTACAAACATTTTGCAAAACGTTTCAACTTCTTTTGAAAACATTTTCTGTTATTCTCTAACAACAAAAATCTAGGTATTGCATTCCACGCAACCATGGCTCTGCAATTAACTGCTCGCTGCATTTGATTAGTTCTGCAGTGGGGTAGTGCACACCTTATGTCTCTTGTCTGACGCATCATGTAGTTATGATAATCTGAATAAATGATAACTTATAAATTATTCTAGGTGTCTTTGTGGTAATTATATTTCTCATGAATGTTATCAGTGAATATTTTAGTCTACTCTTAACTGTTAACCAAGCCAACCTGTCACGCATTGGTCTTACATTTGTTCTGTAATTGCAACCCAGAACTATTCGTGCAGCTTTATTTTGAGCCACTTATGGACACACCCTAGATCTAATTATTTCTAAAGGGTTAACGATCTCACTTAAGGACATTAGTAACACAGCCTTATCAGATCATTTTCCTATTACTTTTGAAATCATGATTCCCTTTCCTATAGAATCATTACATCGTCAATCACATCCTAGCCATGTGATCACATCCTCCACAGCTGCAGAATTCAAAGCATCTTTTCTGCAGAACTGTTTTATTGTTGATAACTTTAATTCTAGCCCTGATGACATGTTGGATCACTTTGACTCTATGTGTTTGAATATCATGGACTCTGTGGCTCCTTTTAAAAACAGATCTACATGGGCAAAGGTGGATCCCTGGTTAAATGACTTCACACGCTCCCTCAGACAGGACTGTAGGAAAGCAGAACGAAAGTGGAAAAAGGACAAACTGCACGTGTCTCTGGGGATGCTACGTGATAGTCTAACAAAATATCAGGAAGCAGTGAAGGCTGCAAAATGTCAGTATCTTTCCTCTGTGATCTCTACAAATGGTCACTCTCCTAGGACTTAAAACCATTAACTCTGTTTTAAGTCCTGGTTCAGCAAGTCCTGAATGTGTCGGATACTGTTTGTGAGGACTTCCTGAACTTTTTTATTGATAAAGTGCGATCTGTTCGGCAAAAAATCGGTCTCCCTGGTAATGTAGGTTCAGTTTTATCGTCTTTACCTGTTGCTACATTTGATGAGTTTACACCAGTCTCTCTTACTAATTTAACTAACATGGTGGAAAAAATTAAACCCTCAGGTAGTCCCTTAGATGTCATTCCTGCAAAAATGATGAAGGAGGTTTTCACCGTTATTGGGAGTTCTCTGCTCACGATTTTCAACACCTGTCTAAATTCAGGTGTTGTCCCAGCTGTATTTAAACATGCTGTTGTCAGACCACTTTTTAAAAAAAAAACACAATTTGGACCCCTCTATTCTATCTAACTATGGACTAGTCTCACATCCATCATTTCTATCAAAGGTTTTGGAGAAAATTGTTCTAAATCAACTGCTGCCATTTTTGGAAGACAACTCCATTCTTGAAAACGTTCAATCTGGTGTTAGATCTCGACATAGCACAGAATCTGCCTTATTAAAGGTCCATAATGACATCATGTTAGCGGTTGATGAAGGGTCTCCTGTTGTTCTGGTCCTGTTAGATCTCACGGCATTTGATACGATAGATCATGAAATTCTCATCTCTCGTTTAGAAAATGTTGTTGGAATTTATGGCACTGCATTGACCTGGTTCAGATCCTTTTTGTCAAGCAGAAGTTTCTCTGTCATGATCGGAAACACCTATTCATCCAGAGCAAGTCTCCCATTTGGTGTACCACAAGGATCTATTCTAGGGCCTATACTCTTCTCTCTTTACATGTTACCGCTTAGAAACGTCATTAAAAAACATAATCTGTCTTTCCATTGTTATGCTGATGACGTTCACATTTATCTACCGGTAAAGTCCAGACATGGTGCTACAATATCTTCACTATTACACTGCATGCAGGACATAGAGCTTTGGTTGTCAGAAAACCTCTTACACCTCAACAAACAAAATTCTTTTTTCCTCACCAAACATACAGAACCACACACTGTCAGTTTTTGGATGTTTAGCCTCAAGTTTTAAACATCAGCTCAGGAATGTAGGTGTCATATTTGATAGCAGCATGAATTTTGATAAGCACATTGACTCGGTCGTCAAGACTAGCTTCTTTCAGCTCCGTCTTTTAACTAAAGTAAAACCATTTTTAAATCGCAGTGACCTAGAAAGAGCCGTACGTGCTTTTATCAGCTCTCGTTTGGACTACGGCAATGCTCTGTATACAGGTCTAGCACAGAAACATCTTGCCAGGCCGCAACTAGTTCAAAACGCAGCTGCACGTCTGCTCACCAACATCCCTAGGCGTGAACACATCACTCCCGTTCTCTCATCACTTCACTGGCTCCCTGTTAGATTCAGAATTAAATTCAGGTCATAATGTTTGCATTTAAAGGTTTTCATGGGCTCGCACCATCCTACATCTGTGACAGTCTTTCATTTCAAAAGCAAGGCAGAGAAACAAGGTCTTCTGGGAAATTTTATTTACATGTTCCAAGATCTAAATACAGGCAGTGGGGGGATCGTTCTTTTTCAGTGGTAGCCCCGAAGCTATGGAACAAACTCCCACTTGACCTACGGATGACTACTGACGTCACTTTATTTAAGTCTGGATTAAAGACACACCTCTTTTGAAAATGCTGGAGTGTTGTAAACTGTGTCTATTTTGCCACATTAAAATGTTGATATATTTTTTATTATTTTATAGTGGCTTTTAATTACTTTTAAAAGGCTCTGATTTTTATTTCTTTTATAGCAGTTCTAAATTGTTTTATCTGGCTTTGATTTTTACGTTTTATAGTGATTCTTAACTATTTTATTGTTGATTTTATTTTTATTTTTTAATGTTAAGCACTTTGGTCACCCTCTGGGTTGTGTAAAGCGCTATATAAATAAACATTGATTGATTGATTGATTGATTATGTAAATTATGTTCACTTGTGCCAGACCAAATAACTGATGCATAATCTAAATGAGACAGTACTAGTGAGTGAACTAAATTTTTGGTTAGCCACTGAGGAATAAATTTACAACAACATTTCTCCCAAGTTTTTGCAAGACATGAATCATTTGACTGGCCCCTGACAATCTTGAATCCACAATAAGCCCCAGCAACTTTGTATAATAAGTCCCTTTAAGTATTTTTATGCTAATCAAATGAATCATTAGTCACTTTCAGAAAGGGATGAGAACATAGGTGTTTCTAGCTCATTTTTGGGCTACAATTGAATCCCAGCACCCCTAAAAGCAACCAGAGGACCCCCACCGCCCTCTTTGGCCAGAATACCACACTTGCAACTTCAGAGTGGCGGTCCGGTCCCTGTTGGACTTAGTAAAGTGGAGCTGACATGCCTGGTGCTGCAGTCTGCTTCCAGCATGTTTCCTGCATGTTTTAGATCATGAACACAGCTGATGTGTTTGATTTAGTGATGAACCGCTCCTGTAGACACTAATGAAGGCTGAGGAGACGTTTCAGCTGTTAGATTAAGGTGTTAAAAAGACCAACGCACAGCGAGGAGATAAGTTTCACTAGGGTTCCTTAAAGCAAGCCAAAACTGCATAGTTTCCCTTTAACTAAACATTAATTTTACACAAGCAACAGCAAAAGTTTTAAAAAAGTGTTCATTTTTATTCCTGCTAGCTGGCAGTGTTCACATAAAGCTCTCATGAGTCAATGTGAGTGGGCTCATTTATGCTTATCTGGGAAAAAGACCAATTTCACAACTTCAGACTGTAATTGCCGTAACAATCATGCAACACAAATGTTAAATATACTTTCAGAACTGTTGTGAGATGACCTGAAGTATAAGAGCATCCTACTGATAGAGACTCTGGTGGTAACTGTAAGTGTAATTCCTACCTTGTTTCCAAGCAGCATGAGCACCACATCCTGCTGGGCATATTCATGGATCTCAGTCAACCATGCCTGCAAAGCAGAAGAATAAAAAAAACTTTCTTATATAACATGACAGCTTTGTCTGGTACTTGACAAGGACAGTGTGCGCGTTAAATTTAAAAACCTGAATAAAGAGGCGATAGAGGGAAAATGAATGCTTATGTTTGGAGAATAAAACTGTGACAAATAACAGAGTAAAACATTCCAAGGACAAAAAGAGAATTTAAAAAGTAGAGCGTGTGACGATGAGGAGGAGTACTGTCAGAGTCATGTGAAAAACCAGGTTAATCAACACGGTCTGCTGCTGCATCCTGTTGTTTGAACACACAAAGGAAAAATCCAACAGCACTTCTGACTGAATTCACTGTTAATGAGCAGTTCACTACCTCAGATGAACACCTGCAAAAGCTTGCTGATGAATAATTCTTCTTATCAGCACAATTCCTGATCACCCCTGCAGCGAGAACCCACATCGGATTTCTGACTGGCTGGGATTAGTATGCTTTCTTTTTAACAGTCCTGCTTCAAAGTCCTTTTACCTCCGATAGCTAGAGTCATGTCTGGTGGTGACTCGGTGCCTATAAAGGGATTTCAGGAGGGTCACCTTCATGAAAAGGTCACAACGAGATTAAAAAGCTGGAGATAAGATTTTATTCCCTGCACTGTAAGACCTTGGTCTTAATGTAATGTCAAGTCTGAACACAGTCATGCAAACCATCTGATATTATTCTAAACCGCCTATTCATATGAAATGGATGAAAAAATATTATCATTAGGGGTGGAACTCGATGAAAAAATTAATCTAATTAATTAGAAGCTTTGTAATTAATTAATCTTGATTAATCGCATTTTAATCGTTCAAGAAAATTTGTCCCGAAAGCAATTTTTTAAAATGAAAAATAATGAGACAGAGAATCAAACAATAGTCATTGACATTATTATTGTAAACACAAGCTCTGGTAATTTCTAAAAAAATGCTTTTAAATTGTATTTCAATTCAAAACAGGAGAGAAAAAAAAAAATATATATATATCACTGGTAAAGATAGGACAGACCTAAAAGTACAATACTATTTTAAGTACATTTTGATAATGGTATTGTCTTTATAATAATAATAATAATAATAATAATAATAATAATAATAATAAAGGGTTGATAGAATGTGTGCAATTTGATTTGATTTAGCATCATTAGAGACAGAAATGAAGGCAAAAACACATGAAGAGGGATTTCTGACCACTCATTTGATTGTAGTGTTAGTTTTTTGTGTGGAGCACATAGAAAAGGTTTACATGGTCTTGTAGCCAAGGTTCTGAGCTTTCTTTAGAGGTGCAGCTTGACTAGATTGATATTTAGGGCATGGAATTTGCTGCTAAACTTCAACATCCACCAATTGGGGGACCCTCTGGCTTAAAGGGTTAAATGCGTTCATTTTTTTTAACGTGCTATTTTTTTCTAGTTAATTAATCATAATTAATGCGTTAAAATTCCACCCCTAATTATTATACTTTCACTTTTTATAAATATACAAGATCTTTGTGGTCACTGACTGATTTATGTCTCAGAAGACAATAAAAACATGTCAGTTTACAAAAAGCCCTTTTGAATCTTTAATGTCGGAATCTTTGGAAAACGGAGGCAGAATTCGGATGCACAGCCACCTCATTTGTAACAGATTCAATTGTTGTTGTAAATCGTCCTACGCAGCATTCCTGCCTAGTAGAAAACATTCCTATGTGCATCTGTGTCCATTACAGCAGCCAAAAGCAACATTCTGATTCTTATTTGGTGACCTATTGACACTTTAGTTTGCACCAGTAACAATGTGAAGGCATCTTGATGCATGGCTGACACTTGCTCTGCTGTGAACTTGATTTGTTAACATTAGTATTTTGCACATGTTCAAAGCGTTTTAATCCTTACATGCTCTTAGTGCATATTTTTGTGCTCAAACACCAGAACCGTTAGAAAATGAAAAGGTTACATAAGGGTTAATCATGTTAATTTTAAAATGATCATAACATGTGTAAACAGTAGTATCCACATGTTGTGATTATTATTAAACACCTTCCTTCATCTCTTGCATCTAAATTTAAAAACTGACATCAAAAGGCTTCATGATTATTTAGGTGTTCTATTTGAACAGACCTGTTGCAGACACACACGTTTTGTAGATACACACACATTTTTTTTCCAACCAGTTCCTCAAAATGGAGAATTTGCATTTGAATCTAAAAATGTTAAACTTCTTTATTTAGTCACTTTGACTAATTACTGATCATCTGGGAGAGGAGCCACAAAAGGTCAATTTTGTTCTGAAAATAATTCCAATACTTAAAGTTTCCTGGACTTTAGTCAAGACAAACTTATTTTTTGGCTTTAATAAACACCTACAGTTGCATTTTAAATGATTTTTCCTAATTAAGAAAGAACCATTTATTCAACAATCCTTAAATGCAACATTTACATATAACTGGGACCAATAGAGGATATCTTATGTTATTTGTCCATCAATCAGTCCTCTGGTTTGTTGTTTTTCATCTGAATCCGTCCTGAATCACTTGTGGTTTGAGCTGCTTTTCCATCAATGAGGTCCAACCTGAATGAGACTAAACCACATTATAATCTTTTCCTTTGCTGGAGAAGCAGAAAAGGTCAAAAGGTCACCCAGAAAACGTCTGAACTTTCCTGTGAAAGACTTGAATGATTGATTCGGTTGAATCTTGAGTGAAAAACATGCTCAGTGATTTTCTTCATATGCTGCTATTACTTTTGATGAACAATTATGTCATTTTGCTGTTTGAAGTGCGTCTCCTCGTGGGTCATTTGACAGAAATATAATCACGGTTTCCAGATGATGCCACTTTTATCCGAGCGCTCCCTGTTCCGGTCTGATCACAGAAGACTGCAATCAGAGCAGCAATTTGGCTCACATCCGTCTCACAAGTGGCAGCGCTGGTTTTAGAATCATTACAGCAACGAAGAGAAACGTTTGGCCTTTTATTATTCCACTTAATGTTGTCCCTTTAGGTGTTGCAGTTGAATGCACTGTTTCCTCGCAGCAAGAAGGTTGCTGGTTCAAATCCCACATATTCTCTCCATGCATGCATACAGGTTTTTTCAGGTGCTCCAGTTTCATCCCACAGATTAAAACATGCATGTCACAGGTGTGAGCGTGTGTGACTGGTCTTGTGTTTCTGTGTTGTTGAGATGGAGTGGTGACTTGTCCAAGGTATATGCCCCGCCTATCGCCCAGTAACTGCTGGAGGTACATCACGGCTCCCACAAACCTGCTGAGGAACAAGTGGTTTAGAAAGCGATTCAGTGAGTAGTCTTAAAAGATGTAGGAGTTCTGAACCTGACAGCAAGTTATGACAAACCTTCATGCAAGCCAACCATCCTGCAAGTCAAAGCAGTTGAAAACTTAGAAAAAGGAATTTTAGGGGATGCACTTACCAAGATGCAAAACGTTACCTGTGTGGAGTGAGATATTAATGGGAATTTAATCAACAATTATTATTTTACCCCCACTTTACAAAACAAAAATATGCTGGGTAGTAATAATCAGAATATTTGCCAATTTGTGCAGCCTGCTGGAATCGTAGCTGCATGTCGGCTGAGCAGAGGGGCACAGTAAACTCCTAAAGGAGCTGCAGCAATATTAAAGGAGAGGTGGTTTACACTCTGCAGATAACAGTTCTTCAACACCTAAGCTTGAGCGTGGTAATATTTTGATTTAGAAGCGTGTGGAAATAAGTGGTACAGGAGTTATTCTGGAAGCAAATGTCAGACAAGATGGTAAAACCGAAAGAGAAGTAACCATCCTGCAACTTTCATGTGTTCATAAAACTCTTAGAGGAGTCATTCTTCAAGGATCGGATCACTTTTCTTTTTTCATTTGGACATCTTGATGCTCATTAATTAGCTGAAACTATGATAAAATATTTGCTTGCCAAGGTTGTTGTGCAACGTTCAAGTAGAGATTTCAGGTAAATGCATCTAATTTTCATTGAGAAAAAAAGGTCAGTTTATTGTTAAAAAACTTATATAGGCATTTTTTTTTAGTATGCAGCGCTATTTAAAAAACACATTTATGTGGCCAGAATATTCCACGTGCAACTTCACAGATGCCGGTCCGGTCTGTTGGGACTTAGAAAAATTCTGCTTGACCTACCTGGTGCTGCAGTCTGCTTCCAGCATGTTTCCTGCATGTTTTAGATCATGAACACAGCTGATTTGTTTGATTTAGTGATGAACCGCTCCTGTAGACACTAATGAAGGCTGAGGAGACGTTTCAGCTGTTAGATTAAGGTGTTAAAAAGACAAACGCACAGCCAGGAGATAAGTTTTACTTTTGCCAACAAACACCAGGGGGTGCTAAAACAAGCCAAAACTGACTAGTGTCCCTTTAACAACAGCTAATATCATTTTCCATCATTTATCATTCATGATTTCACCTGATATTACCTTGAATCATCATTAATAATCATTTTTGTGGTGCATCATCAGTAGTAGTAGAACATAGTAATAAATAGATTTTTATAAACTATCTGCCTCACATCATTATTATTTATAGAGTGTTGGGTCTCTGGTCTGCCTAAAGAACCTGGGTTTAATCATCAATCAAATATTAAATGATCAAGAATAGTGATAATTAATATTTGAAAGTAACTACCCAAACTAACGTTACAGTGCAATCTGTTTTTATTCTCTGTTGGGGAAGCGCCGAGGGTGGGGGGGTCGGGTGCGGTCCGCTGCGACACCCCTGCCCCCCCTCCACGCCCCCTTCCGTGCCCCTCACTAACTGAGAACCGCTGTTTTAAACAATGACAAGACAAGATTTGCTTTGGCCAAATGCAGGTAGGCAGAAGTCAGGAGTGATGCAGCTGCTGATGCAGTTTTCCTTCATTTATAAAGAAAGTTTAAAGAAGTGAAACCAAATCCAGTGATAGAGGTTTGTAGCGCACACAAAGCTGTGAAGCTCTTTCATCTGAGGTGTTCACTAACCCTTTCACTCAAACGTCACATTTCCTAAAGTCACAATGCAAAATGAAACCTGATGAAATGATCAGAGAGACACTGACAATGGTGGGAATGTAGATACTGCAGAATAAGACAAGATTCAGAGATGCAGACAAGATGCCAGACAGAGAGTAGAAAAAAACCAAAGGATCTGGGCGAGTGACAAACCTTTAAAGACAGACAGACAGACAGACAGACAGACAGACAGACAGACATGCTGGCAGCTGCATTTTGACATTACAAAGAGAAGCTGCTCTGACGTTTTCCTGTTACAGAGTCACGACTGATTCATTTCACAGACTGCTGCATAAATACTGTCTGGAGAAGTAACTAAATTACTGTAACTGATGACGACGTTTCCTGTGTTTTAATATAGAAATAACGTTTGACACAGGAACAAAAGCAGTTTTGAGCAGAATTCCTGCTCCTGCAGTGGTCTAATTTCTATTCAAACTCGTTGAAATTCAAGGGGAAAAATGAGAAAAAGCCCAAAGATAAAGGTAAACTTTATTGTTCTCAAAAGGAAATTTGTGTTGGACTACAGTGCCCTGTAGAAAAATGCTAAAATGAGGAAAGACACACAATTACAATATCACATTCACTCATAAAATGAAACATGCTTACGACGCCTGTTCCTGTTGAACAACACCTTTTAGCAGTTCAGTTCAGAGTTGTTTTACAACCACATTAACACAAAATAACCATAAACCGCTGAAGTAATTCAATAAAGGAATTCTCTATTCTATTCTTCTATCTGTAGCCTTTCCTGTTTTACTGCAGGTTAAATCCTTTCTCACAGTCCAATAACAAAAAACAAACAAATAATCTCCTTAAATGAAAATGCAACATCTCAGCTATTAACTTTCATGCTTTGAGTAGAAAAAGTGCATAAAAACCCAATAATTCAGGCTCCACTCTGATTTAATTTGATGCTCACTGGTTCCAGCCAGATACCTACAGTACATCTCTGGGTTAGGCTCTGAGCTGAGGAAGGTGTTCATCAGTGAGACTCCTGTGTTGTTTTGCTCTCATAGGATGTGCTGCTGATCATGGAGAACATCTGAGATGGAGTTGGGTCAGGGAGGAAAGCCACAGAGTCATACTGTGACTTGAGCGTGTCGCTATATTCAACCAGCTCCGTCTGGAGCTTGGTTGGTGCGCTTTCTATGTCAGACACGAACAGACTACTGAGCTGTTGGAATCTCAATTTCTGGGCTTCAAAGTCGGTAAAACGTTGCGTAAACTCAGCGCTGAGTGAGAGGAGTGTTTTCAGTTTGTCCCAGACTGAGGAGGGTACCGCTAAAGATGGCGAGACTAGTAGCATTGATGCTAATGGCTGTAAACAGAAAGGGAGGGGTGCGCTAACGCTGCAAAGCACCATGGGATTTGTAGTCTTTCCAGCAAAATGTGCCAGTGGGCCAGTTCTAATATATTTTTAATATGATCTCATGGGCCATATATAAATAGACCACGGGCCAAATCTGGCCCGAGGGCCTGAGTGTGATACCTGTGTTCTACAGATTAACACACACTAGAAATATTCAACTGATTTTGATGCAGGAAAACCAAATGAATGATTTAATCAGGCTAAGTGATTGATGATTGAGAAAATGTGTTATAAACTCTCAGGTGTGATATTTATTTCAGAAGAATCTTCTGTTCTCCCTCTCAAATATCATCTCCTTCATTCAGTCAAAGTTCTTGACTGAAATAAAAATAGACTTTAGGTTGACTCAGTTCAGTGCTTTAGAACGACCTGCTACCTTATCTGTCGTTAAGTTTAAAAGTACAAGAAAAAACACTGATATGAATTTAGACAATCCACATTATTTCACCATCATTTAATAATGTCCACTTGAGTTATTTTTGGTGTGTAATTTACTTCCTACCTTTCAAAATTAAAGTTTAATGTTGTGATCAAATTAGATGCTTCCACTCTGGAATCTCTGACATGAGGGATACCTCAGGGATCTGTCCATGCATCACTTTCATTTAATATATGCTGTAGAGGTCAGGCCTGTGAATTCTTTAGAGTGCTTTGAGTCATAAATATGAAGATGCTTTTGTTTTTACAGCTTCATATTTAGTTTAACACTAGTGGAATGCTTTGTAACTGGTTTGAAAAGCTGCTATATACACTGCTCACAAAAATTAAAGGAACACTTTTTTTATTGGGCCTGGCATGAAATCAATGAAACCTGTCTGATAATTTTCTGGTTGATTAAACAGCTGAGGGCATTGTTAATCACTTTCAGCTGTACTGGTGTTCATGGACTTAACGACAGGTGCACTAAAGTGGCAACAATTACAAAACCCTCAAAACAGGACTGGTTTAACATGTGGAGGTCATTTCAAGTTTCTCCCTCTTGATCTTTTTTGGCTAGTTTTCCACTCGTGCTAGTTTTGGCTTGAGTAATTATCTCTACTGGCAGCATGAGGCGATTCCTTAACCCTACAGAAGTTGCACAGGTTGTCCAACTTCTCCAGGATGGCACATCCACACGTGCTGCAGCAAGAAGGTTTAATGTGTCTCCCAGCACAATCTCCAGAACATGGAGGAGATTTCAGGAGACTGGCGGTTATTCTCGGAGAGCTGGACAGGGCCGTAGAAGGTCCACAACCCATCAGCAGGACCGATACCTGCTCCTTTGTGCAAGGCGGAACAGGCTGAGCACTGCTCGTGCCCTACAGAATGACCTCCAGAGGGCCACTGGTGTGAATGTCTCTACCCAAACAATCAGGAACAGACTTCATGAAGATGGCCTGAGGGCCCGACGTCCTGTAGTGGGCCCTGTGCTCACTGCCCAGCACCGTAGAGCTCCACTGGCATTTGCTCAAGAACACCAGAATTGGCAAGTCCGCCACTGGCGCCCTGTACTTTTTACAGACGAGAGCAGGTTCACCCTGAGCACCTGTGATAGACGTGAAAGAGTCTGGAGAAGACAAGGAGAACGTTATGCTGCCTGCAACGTCGTTCAACATGACAGGTTTGGTGGTGGGTCAGTGATGGTCTGGGGAGGCATATCCATGGAGGGACGCACAGACCTCTACTGCCTAGGAAATGGTGCTCTGACTGCCATAAGGTATCCAGATGAAATCCTTGAACCCTTTGTCAGACCCTACGCTGATGCAGTAGGTCCTGGTTTTCTCCTAATGCACGACAATGCCCGGCCTCATGTGGCAAGAGTATGCAGGCAGTACCTGGAGGATGAAGGAATTGAAACAATTGAATGGCCTTCACCATCCCCTGACTTAAACCCAATAGAACATCTGTGGGACATTATGTTTGGGTCCATTAGGCGGCGCCAGGTTGCTCCTCAGACTGTACAAGAGCTCAGGGATGCCCTCACACAGATCTGGGAGGAAATGCCACAAGACACCATCTGTTGTCTCATTAGGAGCATGCCCCGACGTTGTCAAGCATGCACACAAGCTCGTGGGGGCCACACAAGATACTGAAAAGCATTTTGAGTTGCAGAAATTAAGTTTTTGAAATAAGGGACTAGCCTGCCACATCTTCATTTCACTCTGATTTTAGGGTGTCTACACAATTGAGCCCTCTGCAGGCTGAAAACTTTTATTTCCATTAAAAGACTTGGCATCCTTTTGTTCCTAAGACATTGCCCTGTCGTTATTTGTATAGATATCCAACTTCATATTGAGATCTGATGCATCTAATGTGTTTCTTTAAAGTGTTCCTTTCATTTTTGTGAGCAGTGTAGATAAAGATTGACCTACGTTTCAGCAGAGATTTGAAGGTCAAATATCTTTACATTGCCCTAAAATCCAATGATAACGCTTGATAGGCAAATCTGGTTTAAACATAAACATTTGCTGCTGAACACTTTCTACAGTAGAACTACAGGAACACAAACAGCAGATCATGTGGTTCTTTACCAGCAGCACAGAAAATCCTGATTACAGAAAAGTGATGGGAGTCTTTCAAGCAAACTATAAAGTCCTTGAATCCTCTGATGTCTTTTAATCCACAACAACAAACAACTAATGCTGCTGTCTTCAGAATATCTGCCTTAGCTGTAAATCCCATGTCACTATATTAGTACATGAGACTGAAAATCCTCAAGGAGCCTTGGAGTTTCTCCTCTCACGTCGCAACTTTTCCCTCCGTTGCACTTTTGTTTAAGCAGATTTGCTGTGGTTGACAATGCTATTCCTGCCAAGCTTTGATCAGAGTATTACACAGAAGGGAGAAGTCGGCTCCAAACAACAAGCAAAGTCAGACTGAATGAAACCAGAGGAGCGCAGGGAGAAAGTAGCACTTCTCCCCCGAGAGGAGGTTTAGGCAGCTGAGCTAAACACAATGACAGTGTCACTGTCTGACACACAAGGAAGTCCAGGGAAGTGCAGGCATGGAAAAACAAACAGGAGAAAATACAGGGAAAAGCAACGTTCCTAACAGCATGTAGCAGTGTTAAACGTCTGTGTTAAATGACGACTAACACGAGTAACGGCGCTGATAACGGGGACCTGACAGGAGTAAAAGAGCAGCGGATGCATCTGTGTATCCTCAACCTGTTCCGATGACTGATGTGCTTTGAAGAGATGCAGCCAGAGTGATGATGAGCCTGAGTGAGAATAAAGCCACCCCCCACCGAAGGCTGAGCATGAACAGTGACCTTTGACCTCAGTTCTTTTGATACACGTTTACAGTGTTGTCTGCTTGTACTGGCCTGAAGAGACGCGGGTGTGAATTTCTCTACAAATGTCTTCTTTGACGGCTGAAACCATTTATCTTCAAGTGAAAGAGAAGAACTAATGAAGTCATTTTGAAATGAATCATTATAGTTTTTGCAAAACTCTTCATACAGTGTGCACAACAGAAGTCTATGTGGGCTAAACTGAGGATCAATAATCATTGTTTTGGCACAAAATGCATTCAATGACTACATCTCTCAAATGTCATGAATTCTTTTCTCACTCAGACACAACAACTGCCAAAACTCTTTGTATGAACAGGCCATTTAGCACGTGCTAACATACTGTTTACAAAACTGTTAAACAGGGCCGTGCAGAGACCTTTGAAGGGGCGGGTGCTCAAAGTTAAGAAAGGGGCACATACAGAGCAAGATTTTTAAGCAGAGTCTTGATCCGACATGTTTCTGAAAATTCAGATAATGAGAGACCCTTGGGTTTAAACAAAATAATATAAACTAGGCAAAATATTTGATTTTGTGTTATTACAGTTTTTTACAGACGCTAGGACCCATTTCTCAATACTTAGGTCACGTTTGCAAAACTCTACATACAGTGTGCACAACAGAAGTCTATGTGGGCTAAACTGAGGATCAATTATCATTGTTTTGGCACAAAATGCATTCAATGACTACATCTCTCAAATGTCATGAATTCTTTTCTCACTCAGACACAACAACTGCCAAAAATCATTGTACTAACAGGCCATTTTGCACGTGCTAACATACTGTTTACAAAACTGTTAAACTTATGTTCAAAACAATAACATGATGCAAAACTGAATAAGAGCAACATTCAACAGCAATATTTTATTGTAACATATTTTAAATCTAAAAATGCAGTTTAACCAGCCACAGCTGATTCTCATAGATGAACATCTGCAGGTGTTACTCTTTCAATTTCATTACAAAAGGAGACAACTGCTGAATAGGTTTGTATTGTGATGTAAACGTGGACCCAGCCAGAAACAGAGAAGTAGCTGAAAGAGGAAGAAGAGAGGCTGGAGAGGGCGAGGAATACGTATACGTGGTGGAAGAAGAATACGAGGAAGATCAAGAGCTGTAGTCTCAGATGAGATCAGAGCTACTGTAAGTGATCATGTAGTACAGGGGTTCCCATTTTTATTTTTCTTTACTGTAAGGACCCCCTTGCCCATGTCCAAGACAAGCCAGGACCCCCAAACCCAACTCCTTCACACATAAACGCATTACTGTAAATGTGATCATTTACTAACTTTATACAGATGTGACAGGGTGAGCATGCCGTCACTGTATCCTGATTGATCATGCGCCTGGGCTGCTTGGCCACAGGGATATCCCTTTGGCTGACTGGTTAACACGCATGACTCTCACCCAGAGGTCTGAGGTTCAAATCCTGCCCAGGACCTTGTTTTGTCCACCTTGCCACACAGACATACAGAGTTATAACTTTTATATGGAGTTCTGATTATACTGTAGGATGTGTTATTGGGATTTTATAAATGTAATTTTTACAAATAAAATCTTGCTAACCTCACAACCTCAGCAAAGACAAAATTGTGGGGACCCCTTGCAATCTTGTGGGGACCCCCAATTTGGGAACCCCTGATGTGGTACATCATGGTCTCTCAATGAGAGAGGCTGGTCAGAGAGTGCAGCCAAATCTGCAACGCTCTGCAGTGGCATCTATAGTTAGAGTTGTCCAGCAAATCAACAGGTAACTTGTATTCTTGTATTTTGGAATTACTTAGTGCAAAAAATAAATAAATAAATAAATAAATAAACAAACAACATAAAACATTGACAAATTCTGCATCATGTCTGATTCATTCCAGTAACATATATTGCAGTTATAAACAGAGACGTGTCCTTGTTCAGAAAATGTAAAGCTACATGTTGTTAGTGTTTTTTAGGTCATTGTTTTGTGGGTGACAGAGTGTGTTTGTCGGCTGTCAACCTTTGCTAGTGTTCTGGAAGAATGAGTTGATTTGAGACCTGAATGAAGTGTTTTGGTAGCTGTAGTGCATTTTGAATGGGAAATGAACTGCTTTGCCAAGCTGAAAGTCAGTTAGGAGAACTGTATGTAGAGTTTTGCAAACGTGACCTAAGTATTGAGAAATGGGTCCTAGTGGTCTGTAAAAAACTGTAATTGAAGGTAATGTTATTTCATTAAGAATTGCTTTAGTTTTTAAAGCTGACTTATTTCTAGGGATGTTATGACCACATTTTTTGCCCCTGAAATTATTTGAAAGTTATTTGATTTTGATTATCTTCCCATACTGAGTTCCATTCTGATATGAGGTGGTGATGCAATGCATTAAAAAAAAGAAGAAAAAAGGGAGAACACATCCAAGTTGTCCTCTCTGTATTTGTCATTTTGCTAATTCATCCTTAAAAAGTCACTCATCCAAGAAGTACATGGAACAGGATGCAACCACAGAAAGTTATCCAGTGTGATAAATGCTGCTGTGCTGGCTGTGATCTTTTTCCTGTCTGTAGGAAATTCCTGATCCAATTCCCGAGAGCTCTGCTACCAACCTAACACCATCCTTTACATCAGGCTGAATACCAACAACACACATTCATCTAGAGTCTGATATCACACACACACACACACACACACACACACACACACACACACACACACACACACACACACACACACATGCACACACACAGGGGCGATTCTAGGATCAGAGGTTTAGGGGTGCTGAGCACCCAGAGAGCTGCACGTCCAGGCAAGATCAGTTTCACAGTTTTGTACATTTTAAAACAATTTTATTGCCACATTTGTAAAATAAAAGCAAAACACTCTTTTCCACAAATAAAAAAAAATGGTTTCACAAACATGCTTTACGGATTCTGTTATTACAATAATCTTTTCCAGGTTTAAAGTCTCTAGGTCAGTGATCCCCAACTCCCTTCCCTTAGGGCCGGTATCCAGCATGTTTTACTGTTTCCCTGCTTCAACGCACCTGATTTTAATCAGCAGGTAATCATTAGGTAAAAAATACCTTATTTGTTGCTAATTAAAAGCCAGCCCATAAAAATGCATCTTTAACAAAGTTTTAAAATGACTCAAAGTCTGAGCAGCCCTAATGTTTGCAGGGAGTGTATTCCACAGTCTGGGGCCTGCCACAGGAAAAGCCACGGGACTTCAGCTTAGTCCTAGGGACCACCAGAAGATTCTGAGTAGCAGATCTCAAGGCTCTTGGAGGAGCATGAACTTGTAAAAGCTCAGATAAATAAGAAGGGGGAGAACCATTCAACGACTTAAAAACAAACAGCAACAGTTTAAACTGGATCCTATAAAATACAGGAAGCCAGTGTAGGGTCGCCAGCACTGGAGCGATGTGCTCCCTACGTCCTGTGTGTGTTAATAGGCGAGCAGCCGCATTCTGGATCAACTGAAGCATACTCCACATCTTGTTTTGAATTTCCTTCTTGTGCTTACTCCCAATATTTCTGTTTGGATGCCATCTATCTGTCTCCATGCACCTGCCTGTCGCAGCATTTGACCACTGGTTGGTCAGATGCTGCTGCTGCCAATTACTGCAGGAACAAACGTGCACGGTGTCAGATAACCTGTTGTTTTCTCTCCTCTTGTCTGGGCTGATGGTAGCTGACGGTGCTGCACGTGCGGCGCGCCTCACGGCAATGATGCACCTTTTGCACATATAGAGAGAATGCTGCATGGAGCGCACTGCTTATCGAGAGGGCGGGGCGCTGGATAGCTTGTGTTTATTTGAAGACAGAAAGATGTTTTTCAGAAATGTTGGAGATTTTGACCAATAAATGACCGGAAAAACTACCGGTACGCATGAGAGGTAAAAATTAAAAGTGCCGGTACTGTGTGTAACGTACCGGCCCACTTAAAGCACTCACTCTCCCTACAGCAGATCAGCCACTCAGGAAGGTAGCGCACAGAGTAGTGATGTGCGAGTCATGAACGAATCGTTCAATACTTGAGAATCACTTTACTGACTCGTGAATCATGAGTCACAATCCCAAATGACTCATTTACTGACTCGTCCCTGTTACTGTTAGCAAACTAATTTCATTAGTAGAAATATATCTAGCTTATCATTAAAATTGTGGAGAAAAACAACAGCCAGTTTCTTAATATAAACATTTCCTTACCTGCTCTGGGCTGGAAGCTCATTAGGTCCCAGTAGCATCGCTCTGCTAACAGCACGTTTGAATTACTCACCCCCTCCCTCCCGGGTTTCAGCTCAAACGAGTCACTCAGTAGAGGCTCGCAGTATCGCTAACCCAGCTCAGCTCATGAGTCATGACTCATGCAGCTTGCGATACGGATCACTCACTCCTCTCACCTGGGTTTCAGCTCATAGGCGTCACCCAGTGGAAGCTCGCGGTACTACAAGCTCACTCACCCCTCCCTCCTGGCTCTCAGCTGCAGAAACTCAGGCTGTTACCGGGACAAAGATAATAAGCAGATTAAAGAAAAATATATAATAACTCAGATCCATCACTGTTTTTAAAAAATGAATTTCAGTGTATAAAATGGATAGTTTTTTTCCAATCACTCATCTTAGCAGTAGGATTTACATGGAAAGAGGAGAAAATTAAGTTTGAGTGAAAATGTAGATTTTTGTTGCACTCTGGGCAACTGACTCAGTGACTCACATGACTCGAGAACCCGATTCACTTTGGTGAGTGACTCATTCAAACTCGATTCAGTAAAAAGAATCATCACTAGCACAGAGCGCTCAGAGCCCGACTCTGGGAAAGGTGAGTAGGATCAAATCTGCATGGAACAGGCTGCAGGAAAACTGGAAACTAACCGAGCTCATCTCCTTGAATACATTTAAAACCAAACTGAGAGCCCTTGAGACAGATTCCCTGTGTTGTAACTGCCTTCTGTAATTCTGTACATAACATGTCTGTGTAACTGAAAAAAATATATATATGTTGTAACTGTAACTTTTGCTGCCTCTTGGCCAGGACTCCCTTGAAAATGAGGTTTTTAATCTCAATGGAACCTTCCTGGTTAAATAAAGAATAAATAAAATAAATAAAACCACTTTTGGGGCGGGGGAGGTTTGCTGCATTTTTGTGGTTAAAATATAACGCTTCAACCAAGTATTGTATGCTTTTTATATTTTACAAGCGTCTTTTAAAAACACATAAAAAAATAAACATTTTAAAAATTCTCAAATTGTAGGGGTGCTGGGATTTGATTTAGGGGTGCATCAGCACCCCCAAAACAGGGCTAAAAGCGCCCACGCACACACACACACACACACACACACACACACACACACACACACACACACACACACACACACACACTTAAATAAATAAATAAATGGTTGAATGAATAAATAAATAAATAAATAAATAAATAAATAAATAAATAAATAAATAAATAAATAAATAAATAAATAAATAATAAATGCCTTATAACAGGGGTGCCCAATCCTGGTCCTGGAGGGCCAGTATCCAGCAGGTTTTAGTTTGAACTCTGCTTCAACACACCTGATTTCATTCAGCAGG
The DNA here is from genome assembly GCA_006937985.1 of Aphyosemion australe. Classification (NCBI taxonomy): domain Eukaryota; kingdom Metazoa; phylum Chordata; class Actinopteri; order Cyprinodontiformes; family Nothobranchiidae; genus Aphyosemion; species Aphyosemion australe. The sequence goes on from SSNS01000814.1 coordinate 143,552, forward strand.
TGATTAACAGGCTTCTGCAGCGCCTGATGATCTGCTGCAGGTGATTCAACCACTGAATCAGGTGTGTTGGAGCACAGAGATCACTGAAATGTGCTGATAAACCTCAGGACCAGGATTGAGCACTCATACCGTGTATGGTAAATGGAATGCTTTCACGGAATGTTCATGACATCACTCGTAGTAACACAGAGCTCACAGGACAGCAGGTATCAGACCACTGACACAAGCCTTTGTCTCACAAACACTTGTGACTGCGTTCGATGCACTGTTTCACTTCTCAGTCTTCTGATTCTTTGAGACAGATTGCTGCTATTTCACTGAATTTGACAATGGAGGAAACACAGAAACTGTCTTGGTTTGAAATCGTGGAGCTAGGAATTGAAGTCGATTATGACGAAATAATTGACTTTTCTCCCAACACAACACTGTCTAGTGATGTGGAGACTCCTAGCCCACGACCAGAAAACCGGGAACGTGCTCCAAGTACCAGTTCACAGTGCCAGGTACAACGAACGGAGACGGACCCATACCAGACGTCTGGCTTTAGTCAGGATATCCGTTCCCAGTCTTACAGACGGGAACTAAACCAGAATCAGATGTCTGGATTTAGTCAGGATATCCGTTCCCAGTCNTTATATTGTGATATTTGTGCTGAACTAAAACGTCAGACAGAATGACATTTTGTCCTTAACAGCAGTTTATTAGAGTAGTTTAACAAACAGCTGAAATAAACCCGCATCTCCAACTTCCAGTTTCACCTCAACCAGCCACAGCGTCTCTTAAAGGAACAGTAACATCAGGCTACAGCATCAGTCACAAAAGGCCCTTATGGATCATTACAATATTTAGAAATATTTTCATATATAATATGTTGTTTCTGGTGTTTCATAATAATTTATAATAATTATATGATCTCTAATAATTTCCTGATAAATTCTGTTAATCCTCATTTTATGAATTTGGCAGAAAATCACATTGATGGTTCTTTTTTCAAATTATGTCAACAGATTATTGTCACAATAAAAATATGTATAATATGTAAAGGTCAGAGGTCACTACAATACCCACTGTTAAATAGATACAAATCTGAAGCCCGCGAGGACATTGTCCTACGTGGATCAAAAATGTCCTGCGTGAGATGCTCCCACGTCTGCCAGTTTGGCAGGCGTGGCTGAAAAGTTTTCGCAAACACTGCACCTGCCTTGACCACTGGTTGGTCAGATGCTGCTGCTGCCAATTACTGCAGGAACAAACGTGCACGGTGTCAGATAACCTGTTGTTTTCTCTCTTCTTGTCTGGGCTGACGGTAGCTGACGGTAGCTCACGGTGCTGCACGTGCGGCGCGCCTCACGGCAATGATGCGCCTTTTGCACATATAGAGAGAATGCGTCCTTTTGCTCAAAATGAGGCCCTGCATGGAGCGCACTGCTTATCGAGAGGGCGGGGCGCTGGATAGCTTGTGTTTATTTGAAGACAGAAAGATATTTTTCAGAAATGTCAGAGATTTTGACTGGTAAATGACCGGAAAAACTACCAGTACGCATGAGAGGTAAAAATTAAAAGTGCCGGTACTGTGTGCAGCGTACCGGCCTACTTAAAGCACTCACTCTCCCTACAGCATATCAGCCACTCAGGAAGGTAGCGCACAGAGTAGGGATGTGCGAGTCATGAACGAATCATTCAATACTTGAGAATCACTTTACTGACTTGTGAATCACGAGTCACAATCCCAAATGACTCATTTCCTGACTCGTCCCTGTTACTGTTAGCAAACTAATTTCATTAGTAGAAATATATCTAGCTTATCATTAAAATTGTGGAAAAAAACAACAGCCAGTTTCTTAATATAAACATTTCCTTACCTGCTCTGGGCTGGAAGCTCAATAGGTCCCAGTAGCATCGCTCTGCTAACAGCACGTTTGAATTACTCACCCCCTCCCTCCCGGGTTTCAGCTCAAACGAGTCACTCAGTGGAGGCTCGCAGTACCGCTAACCCAGCTCAGCTCATGAGTCATGACTCATGCAGCTTGCGATACGGATCACTCACTCCTCTCACCTGGGTTTCAGCTCATAGGCGTCACCCAGTGGAAGCTCGCGGTACTACAAGCTCACTCACCCCTCCCTCCTGGCTCTCAGCTGCAGAAACTCGGGCTGTTACCGGGACAAAAATAATAAGCAGATTAAAGAAAAATATATAATAACTCAGATCCACCACTATTTTTAAAAAATGAATTTCAGTGTATAAAATGGATAGTTTTTTTTTTCCAATCACTCATCTTAGCGGTAGGATTTACATGGAAAGAGGAGAAAATTAAGTTTGAGTGAAAATGTAGATTTTTGTTGCACTCTGGGCAACTGACTCAGTGACTCACATGACTCGAAAACCCGATTCACTTTGGTGAGTGACTCATTCAAACTCGATTCAGTAAAAAGAATCATCACTAGCACAGAGCGTTCAGAGCCCGACTCTGGGAAAGGTGAGTAGGATCAAACCACTTTTGGGGCGGGGGAGGTTTGCTGCAGTTTTGTGGTTAAAATATAACGTTTCAACCAAGTATTGTATGCTTTTTATATTTTACAATCGTCTTTAAAAAGCACATCAAAAAATAAACATTTTAAAAATTCTCAAATTTTAGGGGCGCTGGGATTTGATTTAGGGGTGCATCAGCACCCCCAAAACAGGGAGAAAAGCACGCACGCACGCACGCACGCACACACACACACACACACACACNCGGAGAAGAGACGCCGGGTAGTCAAGAGATCTGACAGCAGTCTCACAAGAACAACAGGAATGATTTCATGTGAACACTTTTCTGAATAGTTCTAATGTAAAGTGTGTTTAGACTGCTGTTATTAACCTAAAAGTGCCATTGGCTGTTTGTATTTCCCCTGATGTAGAAACTAAAACCCAGGCTTGGTGATGAGGGATTTAAGGCTCTGACTCGGCTCTACGTCTGCTTTTTAGTAAATCAGATTGTGTCCCACCTCTTTCAACAAAACACGACCAACATTGTTACTATGGAGGTACTGATAAGCCTCAGAGCTTTTAAGATTGTTTATTGCCTCGCTGTCAGACCCAACTGAGTTCAGAAAGTAGCTAAAAGGCTACTCGTTAGCTTTGGCCAGACTTTACGATCGTCCCCCCACCTCTCTGCTTCAGTAGGCAGACGGAGTGTAACGATGTCCCGTTTCAGCTGTGACAGCTGGTGTTCATGCATGTTTTCAGGCTCTAAAAGCCCAGAAAAAGAGGATTAGCATGAAGGGATCGCATCGTCTCAATGTAAACAAACGTGGACCGGAAGTTGCATTTTTTGCTCAAAGCATGATGGTCCATAAGAATAAGGTGGATAGGAGATAACACTCCCCAGCCTCCCTGGAAAGTTCTATTTCAAGATACTGGACAGGGGGGTCCAGAACTGGGGAGGAGCCATGTGGTTTTCATATTGGCTGTGGGAGCATAGACCAGCTCTTTACTCTTGCTAGGGTACTTGAGGGGGCATGGGAGATTGCCCAACCTGTTTATGTGATTTTTAGATCTGGAAAAGGTCTATGACCGTGTCCACACCTTGTGGGGGGGCACTCAATGAGTCTGGTGTGTGTTCTCTTCAGAAAGTTGGACATATGAATATAAGTATATATATTAGGGGTGTAACGGTACTTTTATTTGTAGCGTTTGGTACGGAATGTTCTGTTTGACACACGACATGAACTGAATTCCCACATGGACATGTAACTGTGTTGCACATATAAGTCATCAGCCAGCAACACATGCAGCTGTGTCCAAACTCAAGGACTTGGCTGATCCGGTTGACGCAGGCCGGTGTCGGTATCACCGGGTCCTTTGTTGACTGGGATGACCAGAAGTGAACGGCTGTAAAATTGGATATAGTCTTTAGTGGCAACGGTGTATGTCCTGTTGCCTAGCAACCATAATAACACAAAATAGAAGTTAACAGCACCCACTAGACGAGCTGCGTCTGTCCGACACCAGAAGATATTTTCTGCAGCTGCGGACAATATTACTGCTAACAGATCTGTCCTTTTAGTAGACAATGTGGACAAAATAATATTTCTATCAAAGCACATGAAGGTTGGATGAGCCTGAACAAGGCTACAAGCTGGAACGTTTAACATTTTAATAATGCAGTGGTAGGAGAAGTACATGACTTTTATACCTAAGTAAAAGAACAGATAAAGGGGGTATATTGATTACTTAAGCAGTGAAAGTATCCAAGACATTTTCAACTAAAGCAGAAGTATTTTAATCTAGTGAACTAGACCAAGTTCTTGCTTTGCAAAGTTTGGTCTAGGCACGCTTCATTGGAACCCTCGCAGCCTGATCCACTGCTGTGGCTGTCCAATCACAGCTCGCTATAGTTTTGGTTGGGCCAATCACAGCGCTCTATATTGTGCGCTCTATATTGTGGGCCAATCACAGAGCGGGAGTAGCCAATGACGTCAGAGTTGCGACTGCAAACACAAACAACATGGCGGCAGCGCAGGAGCCACATTCGTTTAAAATGGCTTTATCATCAACATGGATGATTTAGACTCCAACGTGCGTAAGTCTGTCTGATATACTTAGCGGCTTCTTATCAAACAAAGTAGTGCAATGTCCCAGTACACCTTATATTCACATGTTTTTCATACAAAAACGACAGAAATCATTGATGTTAGACGCCATTGCTGCCTCCCTCTTTTCCGTCGCTGTGATTACGTCACGTTGTTTGTTACTCTGCTTGGTCCTAGTGCTATCCAATTGCGTGCTGACAGTTTGAAAGACAACCGTAGATACCGCCCCATGACTGAGAGCCATCAATGGGTCATGGCCAGACTATATATTCACATATATAGAATAGCTTGCCAGGCTAGAAGTATTTCAGTATGCACTTTCAAATGTCATCAAAAGTAAAAGTATTCAACAAAAATTGTATATGTGTTGTACTTTAAGCATATGGATTAAGGTGTAGCCAAATACACACAAAGAAACTGGAGATGAGTTACTCTACTTTTTAATGTAAAATAAGAGCTTAGTGAACAAGAGCATAAAGATGCTCTAGTTTTGGCGGTGACAACGGCAGAGGGGTAAGTGTCCGCCCCAGTTTCTCTGACCACCACCAGCAGGCAAAGAGGGTTAAGTGACTTAACCCAAGGACACAACAACTGCAGCAGACGGGGCTCAAACCTGCAACCCTCCCGTTACGGGGTGGGCACTTAACTCCTCTGCCACCGTTGCCCTTTTAAAGAAACAGGCTAACAGATGGTCACCATTTCTGAACAACACTTCCAATATTGGTGATTTAACACTTTTTAATCCTCTACCTCTTTAGGGAGTAAAGATCAGTCCAGCTAGCCTGGCAAAACATCATTTATGTATAGTCTTGCAAATCAGCTGGGTTATTTCATCTACTCAACTGCTGGGTTACGTTTGACCCATTTTGGGTTATTTATATGAGAGTTGGGTTATTTTTGTGCAACCCACGCGCTGGGTGAAATTCGACCAACCCAACATTCATTGGCTGACCCAGCACCTGGGTTGTTGTGCTGGTTTGAACTGGTTTAGGTCATCTACAGTCATCCTCTACAACAAATCCATGTGCCAGGCTCCATTTTGGCTTCGATCTGAGCATGGGCAAAAACATCCTTGTTTCGAGGCAAATCAACTATTAAAGGTTTTATCGTTTGTGTACACTCTAATTCCCATCACGTCTGTGCCGCGTTACCTATTGGTATCTGTACGTTGTTGAGGCTAGTTTGTTGGTTTTTTGCTAAAGACCTAGCTAGCCATTTAGCAGGTGTCTTGAGCCTTTTACTCAAATAGTGTACGTGACAGTGTACGTGGCTTATCTGTGGCTTTCATAAACTGCTATTCTGCTTATTTTTACATGTCAAAAATCCCGTGGAACTTCTGTACTTTACATATGAACAAACAAGTAGCGTCGTTGGCTAATGAAACAGGCGCGGGGAGGAGCGGGAGATCACGCGGCAGCTACAACTCCAGGCTGGGGAAAGGAGCAAAAATCATTGGTTACGTCTTGTAACCCCAGTTTCTATGAGTATGGCATAGCCCTTAAGCCACGCCTGTTGGGTTGTTACCGTACAACCGACCTATCAACTGAACAGCTTTAATGTACGCCCACCTATCAGGGGGGTCCTGGTCCTATAAAAGAGACTGAGGGCCATAGCACATCTCCAAAGGCTCAAAGAGCCCCCAGATCCAGTGAGGCCAGTGGCTTAAGGGCTATGCCATACTAAGGCAGAGCAGGATGTAGTAAACGCCTCACTGGTTGAGAACCGGAAGCAAAGGGAATATTGTGCGTTCTCGTGAGAACAGGTCCACGGCCGCTTCCCCGAACCTGTCCCAAATCTGATCAATCAGGTCGGGATGGAGACGCCATTCTGAGTGGTGGGTGTGGTCCCCCTCTGGACATGATGTCCTTGCCTACATTCAATATCCCTGGAATGTAAACCACTCTGATCAACAGAAAAATTCACATGCGCCCAGCACAGCAGCTCTGTGCGTGAGGCTGAGCGAACCCTGCCCTGGCGATTGATGTAAGCCGCAGCAACTTGGTTGTCTGTGTGAATTAACACATGTCGACCTCAGAGAAGGGAGGCGAAGTGCAGAATCACGTTATGTATCGTAATGACTTCCAGAATGTTTATGTGGCATGCATGAGGGGGGGTCACCGAACTCCCACAGAATGGGATAAGTACATGCCCCATCACCCCCCCGACAGGGATGCATCCGTGAACACGAGAGGAACCCCACGCAGCAGGGTCTCGGAGTTTCCCCAGTGCTGCAGATCCCTTTTCACTGAGGGGGGGGAGACAGAATGCGTCTCTTTTGACGTAGCGGGTCCACCTTGAGGCATCCGAACAACGTTGGATATGCCTCATGTGTAACAGACCAAGCGGAACCACAACATGGCCCGCCGCTATCAGAAGTCTCATCACAGACAGCGCTGTCACAGTGTGACATGGCCTCACGCGATGGATCATAGCCAACAGATCCGTAACCCTAGTCTGTGAGAGATGAGCTCCCACGGAGCTGGAGTTCAGCTCCACTCCCAGAAAAGTGATGGATTGGGATGGGATCACAGAGGTCTTTTCCAGTTTATGGAGAAAACCCAGTGATCAGATGTAGTGCCAGCATTCTTGTTTGTGACTCGGCTTCCGCCTCGGAGGAAGCCATGAGGAGCAATTCGTCCAGATAAAACAGGATTCTCAGGCGCAATGGCTGGAGCTCCGCAGCCAGGCATTTGTAGAGGGTGCGCGGGGCGAGAGAGTACCTCAATCACCACTTCCTTTGTTTTACTGGTGTTCAAGCGAAGGTGGTTACGCTCACACCAGTCCACAAAGTCCATGATGACTGACCTGTACTCCTGGTCGTCCCCCTCAGACACACAGCCGACGATGGCCGAGTCATCAGAGAACTTCTGGAGGTGACAGCTGCTGGTGTTGTAGGTGAAGTCCGAGGTGTAGAAGGTGAAGAGAAAGGGTGAGAGCACTGTACCCTGCGGAGCTCCAGTACTGCACACAACCACCTCAGACGTACAGTTGTGCAGCCTCACGTACTGTGGCCTGTTGGTGAGGTAGTTGATGATCCATGCAGTCAGATGTTCGTCCACTCCTGCACCCCTCATCTTCTGCTGCAGTAGACACGGCTGGATGGTGTTGAAGGCACTGGAGAAGTCGAAGAACATGATCCTCACAGTGCTTTTTTGCATCTCGAGGTGATTCAGAGCCCGGTGCTGCAGGTAGATGAGGGCGTCCTCCACCCCCATGTTTGGTTAATATGCAAATTGAAGTGGGTCTATTTCTGGGGTCACCACTGAATGTAGATGGGTGAGGATGAGTCTCTCCATAGTCTTCATCAGGTGGGAGGTCAAGGC
>SSNS01000815.1:1410-18257 GCA_006937985.1 Aphyosemion australe
TGGGCAAACCTCAACATCAGTGGGCCGCCATTTGTACAGCACCCAGGACGCAACTTTCGGGTTTCAGTAGCTGCTCACTAATTACGAACTTCTGTCCATGAACATTTGTTTGATTCACCAAATGAATTTTGCACTTGCAAGGATGTTATTGGAGTGCAGAATCTCTGCAACCACAGATCTGGAGATTGTTTTTAAAAGTTCAGTTGTGTTAGAATTAGTCATTTACACTTGCAACTGTGGCGCTTTTGTTGGACCATCTTTTATTTGGCTTTGCATTCATGCAACCTAATTTAAAAGTACAATTATGACAAGATCAAAGGTCAGTTCATTATTTCTTCCACTAACTCAGGGGTCGGCAACCCAAAATGTTCAAAGAGCCATATTGGACCAAAAAAACAAAAAACAAATTTGTCTGGAGCCGCAAAAAATGAAAAGCCTTATATAAGCCTTATATGAAGGCAACACAGGTTGTAAGTGTATATTAGCTATATTAGCCTATTATCAAAATGACTAAGTAGGCTACAAATACATAATGAGCATTCATGATTAAATGTTTATTTTCCCTGCAGCATCCTGGAGAGAACGACACACCACGTGACTACTCTGCTGTACGATATTTGGTGCTTTAAGTTTAACTTCCATTACAATATTAATCAGTGGTATTAATTTGATCATTTCTTCACAGCTCACATACCTGCATAACAGCGCTGTCTGTTTGATATCGATCACATCACACGACTCATCACAGGTAGTTGAGTACGCTGGAGCTGAATTAATGTCTTTGATTTGCTGATTGGTGACGTCGCCTGTCATTTTAACGGTCCTTGTCTTTGTGGAGAGAGGAATGTCTTTAATTTTCTGGATTATCTCGGTTTTGTTTTTGAAGTCTGAAATACGTGCTCTGATATTTTGATAAATGAATCCTTCATGTAATCACCATCCGTGAATAGTTTTCCTCGCTTTAATCTCTCAGGTTGCAACAAAACTTGCAGCAGTAGTGGAGTTTGGAGATGTAATCCACTTCTTAAATCTACTTTTATAACCTGACACACGGGAGGCGACATGTGGCAGCGGCAAAAGTCAGCGACGCCTCTGTTCCAGGGCGAATAGCGAGTCTTCTGTTGTTTTGATTGGCCGTCAGATTGGAGGGAATTTTGGGTTATTAAATGGTAAATGGTAAATGGCCTGTATTTGTATAGCGCCTTCTTAGGGTTCTACAACCCCCCAAGGCGCTTCACAACACAATCAGTCATCCACCCATTCACACACACACGCACACGCTGGTGGGGATGAGCTACAACGTAGCTACAGCTGCCCTGGGGCGCACTGACAGAGGCGAGGCTGCCGAGCACTGGCGCCACCAGTCCCTCCGACCACCACCAGCAGGCAAGGCGGGTTAAGTGTCTTGCCCAAGGACACACAGCAGCATTCTCTGGCCGGAGCCGGGATCGAACCTGCAACCTTCCGATTACTGGACAACCCGCTCTACCTCCTGAGCTACTGCTGCCCATTAAAGCAGTTCAGAGTTGAAAAAGTGGTAGATATGAAGTCTCACAAGGTTTTGCTAGAGTTAAGTGAGGTCTTGTATAGCTCTGGGACATCCGACACGGCAAGTATTAACTTTTCCTCCATGTTTACCCGGAGATGTACTAAGAAGCATCCTGTCCGCTCATTAGTCAGTCAATGAAACCTCAGCTGATTGGTCCTTGTCCGAGCGACAGCGGTGAAAAGTTGAGGTTTTTCCAGGTAATCCTTCCGCGTCGACAATGAAAGCAAATAATTCGGTCCATTCTTCCTTGAATGCTCTGTTCTCATCAGCTATCTTTCTCTTTTTCCCTTTGGGATCCACGGTCCTCCTGACACACCCGCTGGTTTGTTTACATCCATCTGCCTGGCACGGCGCCACGCTGAAATGTGTCGCAGGCTATGATGCAAATTTTCGTTGACAGAAATGTTAAAATTTAATATTTATTATGCACATTTTTACAGCATTGGAAAATGTTAAGAATGTTTGTCCTCCTACAGAAACGATATTAAAACAAAAAATATATCCCCCATCCATTTTCATACATTTGTGAAGAAGCTCCAGGGAGCCACTAGGGGTCGCTAAAAGAGCATGGAGTAGAGCATGTTCCTGACACCTGCACTAACTGAATAAATACAATGATAGGTTTACAAAAAAGGTTGCTAAGACTAAAATAAAACTGTTACTACGGTGATACGTAAATAGCTTCTGCTTAGTTTTGTGTTAACCATAATCAGCTAATAATATTTAGAATTTGAGGAGCAAGCTATTTTGGATTTTCATGCTGACCAGATTTATACACTGGCTAAATACTAACCTAAAATCAGCTAAAATNTCAGTGCGTTTACATGCACATCAGAAAACCGAACTTTTGCCCTAAAAAGACTAACATCGGTTTTTTTAAATGCATGTAAACGCGTTAGTCTGGCTGAAGGTGAACTTCTTCTAGTCGGGCTGAAGCACCCAGATAATGCGGTAGTTATCTGACTTCCTTCTGCATGTAAACGGGTCAGCCGAGCTGAACCGAGTAGACGCTCGCGTTCCGGAAGTGACGCGACCAGAGTAGCGCTCGTCTGATAATATCACCGCCACAACGTACCACGCGTAAAAACATCTAACAGCGCAGTACGTACCAATAAGCTGTGCTGCAGCATTGTTGTTGTCCATTCTTTCATCCGCGGTGTATTTCCTGTTTCAATTCCGTCTCATTTACTCCCACCAGCGTTTGTTTACAAGTTGTGTTGCTACAAGCTAACCGGAACAATGCCCGACATGAAAGGGTGCATGTCGCCCCCTATTGTACCGGAGTGGAACGAACTTCATTTGAGAGGTCGGCTTTCTAAAGCGCATGTAAACAAGGATAAAGACTCGCAGCTTATTATCATAAGTTCGACCTGGATCGACTTAGATGTTGATACTGCCCATGTAACCGCACTGACTGATTTATAACAACTCATGCTCCCACAGGCACAGTGAACTCCCACGTGCACAGTGTAATTAATAATAATAATAATAATGATAATAATACATTTTATTTAAAAGTGCCTTTCAAGTCACCCAAGGACACTGTACAAGATAAAAATAGAGCAAGATAAAAACATTACAAAAATATATAAAAACACTAAGACATTATAATTAAAACTAGATGGTAAAAGCTTGTCTGAACAGGTGTGTTTTGAGTTTTGATTTAAAAAGTGGGAGAGAGTGAGTGGTGCAAAGGTCAGGGGGAAGAGAATTCCAGAGGTGGGGAGCAGAGCGGCTGAGTGCTCTACTCCCCATGGTGACGAGGCGAGCGGGGGGAGCCGAGAGTTGAGGAGCAGAATAGGAGCGAAGTGAGCGGGCAGGAGTGGTGATGCAGATGAGATCAGATATGTAGGATGGAGCCAGGTTATGAAGAGCTTTGAAAGTGATGAACAGAATTTTGAAACTGATTCTCAGTTTACGTTCCTACCCTCACCTATGGTCACGAGCTTTGGGTAGTGACCGAAAGAACGAGATCGCGAATACAAGCGGCCGAAATGAGTTTTCTCCACAGGGTGTCTGGGCTCTCCCTTAGAGATAGGATGAGAAGCTCGGTCATCCGGGAGGGGCTCGGAGTAGACCCGCTGCTCCTCCACATCGAGAGGAGCCAGTTGAGGTGGCTCGGGCATCTGATTAGGATGCCTCCTGGACGCCTCCCTGGTGAGGTTTTCCGGGCACGTCCAACCGGGAGGAGACCCAAAGGAAGACACAGGACACGCTGGAGAGATTATGTCTCTCGGCTGGCCTGGGAACGCCTTGGGATTCCCCCGGAGGAGCTGGCCCAAGTGGCTGGGGAGAGGGAGGTCTGGGCTTCCCTCCTTAGGCTGCTGCCCCCGCGACCCGACTCCGGATAAGCGGAAGACAATGGATGGATGGATGGATTCTCAGTTTAATGGGCAGCCAGTGAAGTTGTTGCAGGATGGGAGTGATGTGATGAGAGGATGGAGTCCTAGTGATGACACGTGCTGCAGCATTCTGGAGAAGCTGCAGTTTATGGAGGGATTTGTTGGGGAGACCAAAGAGAAGTGAGTTGCAATAATTGATTGATGATTGGATTGGTAGTGGGCAGTTTTAGGATTAAATCTGTTGCATAGTTTTCCATATGTTACATTTAGTTGTCATTTGTTTAGGCACTTGCATTGTTGCACATCCTGTTGTCATCCATGTTTTTACACATACAGACGTGGACAAAATTGTTGGTACTCTTTCGTCAAAGAATTAAAAAATCCCACAGTGGTCACAGAATTAAATTGAATCTGACAAAAGTAATAATAAATGAAAACTCTATCAAATTTAACCAGTGAAAGTCAGACATTTCTTCTCAACCATGCGTCAACGGAATTATTTAAAAAAAATAAACTCATGGAACAGGCCTGGAAAAAATGATGGGACCCCTAGATAAGACTGAAAATAATGTGAGCAAAGGGACATGATAATTCAATGTGTGTCCACTAACTAGCATCACAGGTGTCTACAATCTTCAGTGGGCCTATATGTAGGGCTCCCGGTAGTCACTGTGTTGTTTGATGACATTGTGTGTACCACACCAGGGTTTCCTCTACATGTAATTGATCGTGGCGCACTGCCACAGCAAAATAAAAGCCGCCACACTTTCAGAATGAAGTTTGTTTTCATAGTTGAAAATCCCGGGGGTGGGTGGGGGACACGTTGGTTTTGTTACCAGACTTGATTTTTAATCGATTCTCTGCAAAATTTTCAATTGACCGTTGTGTCTTTTTTTGTCAGATTTGTAAAAACCAAAATATGGCCGTGCTGGTGAACTACCGTAACCTTTTTCAGAATCAGAATCGTGTTTTATTGCCAACTAAGTGAGAGTCTCGCATCACTAGGAATTTGCCTCAGCAGAATGGTGCAAACATATTCTGAGTCTGTGTTCTTGATTGGTTGGGAGTATGTATTGACTCTAGTATTAAAGCTATCTGATAGGTTAATAAAAAAAAACAACTTTTAATTGAAGTTTTTATTGACCAATTTTTTTTCTCTCGTGCCATATGTCTATTGATCGATGTATATATTATTGTTTTTGAATTATTGCCCAGCCCTAAGGAGGAGACAATAACGGTCACAACGGTGTGCTGCTAAAGCCAATAAGTTAATCACCACACCACCAGTTGTTCTACTGGTACTGAAAAATATCTTTTCTGTGCTAAATGTCGGTACTTTCCCAGTAAAATGTCCCTGTTAAGGAGCTGCAGCTCCGTTCCTCCCGCTGCAGACGTCACCTGACCAGAGTTTTACTAAACTCCTCTGAGTTGATAGCCTAGTGAACTAGACCAATTCTTGCTTTGCAGAGTTTGGTCTAGGCACGCTTCATTGGAACCCTCGCAGCCCAAACCACTGCTGTGTCTATCCAATCACAACTCACTATAGTTTTGGTTGGGCCAATCACAGCGCTCTATATTGTGGACCAATCACAGAGCGGGAGTAGCCGCAAACCCAAGCAACATGGCGGCAGCGCCGGAGCCACGTTCTTTTGAAACGGCTTTGTCATCAACATTGGATTATTTAGACTCCAACGTGCGTAAGTCTGTCGGCTATACTTAGCGGCTTCTTATTTTTATCAAACAAAGTAGTGCAATGTCCCAGTACACCTGATATTCACATGTTTTTATACAAAAACGACAGCAATCATTGACGCCATTAGTGGGTCCCGCTTTTCCATCGCTGTGATTACGTCACGTTGTTCGTTACTCTGATTGGTCCTAGCGCTATCCAATTGCGTGCTGACATTTTGAAAGACAACCGTAGATCCCGCCTCACGACTGAGAGCCGCCAATGGGTCGTGGCCAGACTATATATTCACATATATAGGATGGCTTGCCAGGCTACTGAGTTGATGGACTAAGAAAATGCTGAAAAAATCACAGCTTTTGCTGCATTTTGCTAAAGAATCTGAGCTAAATTATGTCACTAAATATGGAATTACCAGCAATTTATTAAAGCGCCTCGTTATTCATGACATCAGTCTACAGCAGAAGCATGAGCTGTCTTTGACCCTATGGCAGGCCCTTTTAACATTTAATCATCACACCTGTAGCCTAATTCCTATTTTAGATAGGAACAATATAATAGATCCTAGACCAAATATTATTTTTAACAGTCATAATTGAACTTCAAGTTATCAACAACTATTTTGTTACTAATATAAATTATTTTTATATATTAACAACTGCATTAGTAGGAATTAAGTTTAAGAAATCCCAAATCCTTAAAAACCTAATAGGTGGCAGTTTTAACATTTATTAGGCAGACTGGATATTTTCTCCAGATAACTACTATAAATCTATTTAACCTTTCAGTGGAGCAGCAGATTAAAGTTAACTTCTTAGAATAACTTGAAAGAACAAGTGTCCCAAAAGTTTTGTTTTTTGAAAAATCTACATCAGCGCCATGAAAAGCAACATGAAACCACACTGAAGTTAGTTTTAGGTAGTAAATATGACAGCTGTTGATCCTGGTTGCTAATGTTTCATCAGGTTGTGACAGTGATGCAGCAGGTCTGATCATCTGTTGGTGTTGCTGCTGATCACAGCTGCTCCCTTAGTGACAGACTACAGGAAATACATCACTTTATATAACTTAGTCACCCCAGGATTGTTCTGTTAGGTTATACAGATAGTTTCCATATTTAATAGCATATTCTGATGGAGAATTTGTGTTTTTTTTTATATCTTCCACATTGTGTGACTTAGTCAAATTTTATTTTTAGATGGTGTTCTGTCTCTTAATTGTGAAAAGGTGTTGTGGTACTTTACCTTTAGGCTTCACATTCCATTATTTATCAAAAGACCAAGTTCACTTGTTCTTTTCAACACATCTGCAGTTGTCTCTAGTACGCCTTATCTATCTAGAATGCCTTGTGAGTGGATCTCTGAGGGGAAAAAGCTCTGGTGCTCCTGTTTCAGGATCCAGAAGTTAGTTGGAGGAGAGAGGCAGGATTTGGAGTCTTACTCTGATCGACTGGTTTCTCAGTGAACTTGCAGGAGGCCCACCCTACTAGTTGCAAAACAGCAGGAGACAGCCATTTTTTTAAGTTCCCCCCAAAAATTACAATGAAATGGGATTCCTGCCCAGCTTTTAAAATATGTTAAAGCAATGTAAAGAAAATGTGCACTTATACTAACCAGATTTCTGAGTTTGAAATTAATTTAAATGTCAGGAAACCCTGCACACTCAACATGGACCAGAGGAAGCAAAGGAAAGAGTTGTTTCAGGAGATTAGAAAGAAAATGATAGACAAGCATGTTAAAGCAGGGTATCCGCAGAGTCTTGAAAAGTCTTGAAATTGATTTAAGGAAAATTAAGACCCTTGAAAAGTCTTAAAAAGTCTTAAATTGATGTAGTAAAGTCTTAAATTTTGTTAGTTTTGGCGTGAATTTAAAATACGTTCGTCTCATACTTGCAAACTTGTCGCTTTTCGGCGAAAATTGCCGTTTATGAAGCCAAATATGACGTTCGCGTGAATCGAAGAGTTTTTGTTTTTAGGAGGAGTGGGTCTTCGCTCATTCACAAACCATCTTTGTTAGTGGGTCACAAGTCGTTATTTGACCAATCACAGTCACAGAGATAGCTTGGCAAAAAGACGCTGAGCTAGCGCGGCGGCACCCGAAACACCAACATAGAAACTCCAGCGAGCACGGAGGACAGGTGAGCACGATGGAGAAAGACTCGTAAACTAGACGTGTTCAGAGAAACTCTTGACAGTCTTTGTTTCTGAGTCTTTTTTTTTTCGTGTCACGACGTCTGATATGGAACGGAGCAGAAAATCCGAGAGTCACAGAAAACATGTTGGTCAAAAGCAGGTTTCCCAGTAAATAGACCATGCTAAATAGGTTTATGCTAAAACCCAAAGGAGATTCTGACACAGACAAGGTGCTGGCGTTGTGTTTTTTCAGATACAGACAAGCTAAACCCTTTTATAACGAGAGAATTTAATGAAATCCTTGATTACTTATTCTCAGAATTTTGAGGGAAAAAAGTAACTAAGGAACTCTCAGGTTAGATCTGAATTTTTTCAGATTAAAAGTCAGGGATGTTTTTTTTTCTCTTCCCTACATATCTACTAATAGAGATTTGAAATTAAGAAGAAATAAACTTGCAAAAAAGTTTTGGGTTTTTTTATGGGATGTTGATAATAGTGGAAAACTAATTCAAAATTAACATAAATGGATCCTAAAAGCGTTACAGGTACTATAACTATCATTCTGTTGTGGAAAGTCAGTGCAATTATTTAATGAAAACTCTGACAAGCTGCTTAAACCTGCATTTTTATTGTGAGCCTGTTTGTATTATTAAAATGAGTTGATAGTTTAAATAAGTTTAGCTAAAGTTACTCAGAGCCACTGTAGAAGGTCAAAGAGCCTGAGTTAAGCTGTGGTAATGAGAGGAGCTGTGAAATATTCTGAAAGCTGTTTGCTTGTTCAAGCTGAATTCAAATAGAATCTATAGTACATGAAATATATGATGATAATGCTTTTATGTATATTTACAAGTGATGTTAGAGCTAAAAGGCAGAATAGAAGTTTTTTTTTTTTTACTTTATTTCTTTGCATTAGAATTTCACATGGTCCCACATTGAGTAATCTTTGTCTCACATTTGGTGAGCTGGGGTCTGGTCATCCTACTTAAGAATGATTTCAGTATTTTGGAATATTTTCAGATGTGTTCTGTGAATTAATCTCATAATAATTGTTAATATGATCCCTAGTAACTTTCTGATCAATTCTGTCATTATATTTTTCATTTTTTTGAGCAGAGTGACCGTGGTAGAAAGTTGTTCGCTTTTTGCAAAAAATCCCATTGATGATTTTTTAAATGATTCTAACAGGTTATTGTTGCAATATAGGATGTTAATGTCAGGTCACTACAAAACCCAGTAGATGCATAGATGCTAATCTGCAGCATGCGAGGACCTTGTTCCGGGTGGGTGGGGTTAGTTGTCACCTTTTTCACACCCTCTAAATTTGCAGGTAATACAATTAGATTCATGTGAACTATTAAAATATTTTTTTTGTTCTCCTATGCCAGTTGTTTGCTTGCTGTCCCAAACGTGACGAGTCCCACCGCAATGCAGTATTTAAAAATAATATATTAGTGTTTAACAGTTGATTAGTTCATTGCGATAAAGTCTTGATTTTTATTTTCTACGGTCTTAAAAAGTCTTGAAAAGGTCTTAAATTTAAGTTTGAGATTCCTGCATGTACCCTGTAAAGGTAAAGGCTATAAGACCATCTCCAAGCAGCTAGATGTTCCTGTGACTACAGCTGCATATATTATTCAGAAATTTAAGATCCATGGGACTGTAGCCAACCTCCCTGGACGTGGCCGCAGGAGGAAAATTGATGACAAATAAAAGAGACGGATAATCTGAATGGTAACAAAAGAGCCCAGAAAAACTTCTAAAGAGATCCAAGAACTTGAACTTCAAGCTCAAGGGAAATGGAACTTTTTGCCAAGACCCATCAGCTCTATGTTCACAGATGGAAAAATGAAGCATATCAAGAAAAGAACACTGTCCCTACTGTGAAACATGGAGGAGGCTCTGTTATGTTCTGGGGCTGCTTTGCTGCATCTGGCACAGGGCGTCCTGAATCTGTGCAGGGTACGATGAAACCTCAAGACTATTGAGGGATTCTAGAGAGAAATGTGCTGGCCAGTGTCAGAAAGCTTGGTCTCAGTCGCAGGTCATGGGTCTTGCAACAGGACAATGACCCAAAACACACAGCTACAAACACCCAAGAATGGCTCAGAGGAAAACATTGGACTATTCTAAAGTGGCCTTCTATGAGCCCTGACCTCAATCCTATTGAGCATCATTGGAAGGAGCTGAAACATGCCATCTGGAAAAGGTGTCCTTCAGACCTGAGACAACTGGAGCAGTTTGCTCATGAGGAGTGGGCCAAAATACCTGCTGAGAGGTGCAGAAGTCTCATTGACAATTACAGGAATCGTTTGATTGCCTCAAAAGGTTGTGCAACAACATATTGTTAGGGGTCCCATCATTTTTGTCCAGGCCTGCTCCATGAGTTTATTTTTTTAAATAATTCTGTTGACGCATTGGTTGAAAAGCAATGCCTGACTTTCATTGGTTAAATTTCATAGAATTTTTATTTATTATTACTTTTGTCAGATTCAAGTTATTTCTGTGACCATTGTGGGTTTTTCTTTCATTGACCGAAGGGTACCAACAATTATGTCCATGTCTGAATTACAATAAAGGAGGCATACAGAAAGAAACTAAATTAATATTCTCTCTAAGTCAGGCATGTTCAGATGTTTATGTTCAGATTCCTTCTAGTTTGCCTATTTTGGAACTACTGTGAGGAGCACAAATGAAAAAAGATTCATAAAGTGACTTAAGCATTTATTAACTTTAGAAAAATCACATATTTGTGGCTCAATAAGTAGGGCTAGGCGATGAACCGAAAATGTATTGTTACCAAAATTTATGACTCTAACCAACATAATTTTTCTCATGTCATTAAATTCGGTATTAAAAAATGAAAAGATGTGAGTAGGTTACTGATGTTCATGTCCCTTTAAGAAGCTATAGCACAGACCAGTGGAATCCGCATCACAGCTAGTCACGTGACTCCACCCCAACCAGGAAGAAAAAGGGAAAAAAATGGAAATGGACCATGATTCAAACATGAAAGCATCAGGCTGCTTGTAACTCGCTGCTCTGAGTCACTTGCTACTCGCGGGCTGCGGCTGCATGCCATTCGCGGCTCATAGCTGTCCACTGCTAGTGGTGGCTCTCTGCTACGTGCTGCTCACTACCCGGGCCATGGCGCTCTGCGGTTAACAGTGGACAGCCGTGAACGGGCGGGCTACAAGCAGCAGTGGTGATGGCGATAGATTTGGTTGAGGAGCTTGTTCCAAAAAGATGCTTCATCAATCATTTGGTACCATTATGGATTCAGCAAGGACGATGTAATCAAAACAATGACGAAGGTAAACTGCAGAAAGACTGTAGCACCAAGTCAAGGTAATACATCCTCCATCTTCAGTATAACCAGACTTTATAGAGAACCTGGTTACCTGACAACTCAGATTTGACATTATTCGCATGATGCAGCTCTTTGTAATATCCATATTTAGAATATAAGAGAATACTTTCTGGTTGCAGGAAATTTGTGTTATTTTACTTTTCTACTTGTTCAGTTGTGCTTGGTTTTTCAATCAATCTTAACTAAAAGTTCTTAGTGCTTAGTTTGAAGTTTTTAAAGTAGAAATTAAAAATAATTGCAATGAACAGATTTGGGGAACAATACTTTCAATAAAACTGGCTGTAGACCAATTATGCTGCCACAGACCCGTCTACTGGACAACTTTTGTTTTTGCGCATACATGTAGTTATCGTCCCTTTATTGTTATCGAGGTGAACTCCTCAATATACTGTGATATTGATTTGAGGCCATATCGCCCAGCCCTACCCATGAGGACTATTAACTTGACCATTTTGGCCCTTGTTTTGAAAAGTCAGTTAGGATAAATGTTGATATTGATGTTTAGTGAACCTACATGCTCAGTGTTGGGAATGACTCTCATAGATCAAAGTTTAGATCAATAACTTGAACTGATTGTGTTAGACCCATTTATGTGTTTCCTAAGGTTGATTGGCTGTGGCAGCCATCTTGTATTAAATCAGCTGAAGAAGTTCATCCACTGTGTACTTTCTGAGATTTTTAATCAAATCTCCAGTGGTTCAGGAGTTATTTTACTAACAAACACCCACAGACTTAGATAAAAAACATTATCACCTGTCTTTTGGTGAACGTTGGGTTCAGATTCAGATTGATGTGGGGATTGTGTTGTTAGTGATGTGTTGATGTGTGGAACGTTTGAAGACCACGGCCATTTTTTCAACACATCTATTTTGCAGTGGTCTCTAGTATAAATGAATGACTTGTGAGTCGATCTCTGTGGGGGAAAAAGCTCTAGCTCTCCTGTTTCAGGAACTAGACATTAGCCAGAACAGAGAGGAGCAGAAAACAGCAGGATCTGGAGTCTTACATCTCTCCTCTGATTGGCTAACAGCAACACGACTCTACCACTGACTCTGTTTGCTTTGCAACGTTGATGTTTTATCTCCACAAATAACACAAGCCTTGAGGATTTCTGCTGTGTGGTGGAGTTGCTAATGCTAACGGTTAGCTTCTACTAGCCCAGACGTTCTCTGCTGTTTCTGGACGCTAAACCAACAACAGCCTTCCCCGTCGTGAGTCAAGATGGGTGAGTCCATGAATGTTAAGTGACAGTGTGACGTAGATCTGAGTGGCTTTTCTCCATCTATTTTCTATTCGAAGCTAATTCAGGAGATAGGTGCTGAACACTATTTTCACATTTAACCTGCATGTTAAATCATATTTCAGAAATAAACAAGTAAAAAATGGTTTCTCAGCAAACTTGGCCTTTAAAGGTTCTCCAACTCAGAGTAGGCAGGAAAAAAGAAATCAGAAATTAAGATTATCATCATTGGCTCTCGTAGTGTTTTTATACCATATTCCACACAGATGATGCAGCCAGTAGGGCTGGATATTACCCTCTAACTGTAATCTAATGGTAGAAGAAAATTCCCAAATATTTTACTGCATAAAAGTGAGTGATTGGTACGAAAACATGGATAAATCTTCCAAAATGAATGCGGTAACTATTATGTAAAGCCTTTTAATTCTGTAATTGGAGACGCTGAAACACATCTGACTAAACCACCGGTTAGTGCTGCTGTCCCCAAACCAGCGAGACATGCTTTTATACTTTTGAGTTAAACTTCAGCTTCAGCGTGGAGGGACCCCTGTAGTTGAGTTGTGTGAGGCCTGCCCTGCTTGTGGTTTGGCTGAGGTGCACTCAGACCCTGTGGGCGTTCTGAGCAATGCCACTCTGGTATGTTTGGTACAGACGGGAAGAAGTCAGCTGCCACACACACAAGGCTCTTCTGTGTTTGTTCTCTCTGTTCAGTAGATGGTTTTGCTCCCGCCCACACATTCATTGCTTTTCTGTGTCTTGTAGAACATCATCAAGAAGGTGAATGGTCAGAAGTTTGTCTACCGCTTTGTGTCTTACCCTGACATCCTGAAAGGAGATGTTAGCACCCGAACAGATGGTGGCAACCTGGGTGCCCTTACACCTACAGCCAAGAGGGGGGATGGCACGCCCCAGGAGGTTGAGTCAGCTGACAGGTCCAAGGTGGGAGGTGGTGTAGCTGTGGTGGGTGCCAGCAACAAGCAGTCAAACAGAAATGACTACATTCACTCTGGGTTGTACACTTCCTTTCACCTCAACTCTCTGCAAAATGGACGCCAGCTCTTTAAGTCCATCAAAATTGAGAATCCCGCTGAGAAGATGGCAGACAGGAAGGGTCCTACTTCCAACTCACACAGCCAGGAGACGGCGCCTCAACCACCAGCTGCTTTGCCGTCAGTCATCAAGTTTGTGAACAGCCCCCCTAAAGCAGCGCCTCAGGTCATCATGGAGCCAGCTCTGACCCAGACTCTCCAGGCTGCTGCTCACAGGGCTGAAGATGTCAGCACACACTCCCTGCAGCCGCCTGCCTATTCCTTTGAGCACACTCGTCCATCAGAGTTCAGCCTGCCAGAGCTGAGCTCAGCCAGCCCGTCACCCAACGTCGTCTCAGAGTCCTCTCATGACCTCACTGTCCACAGAGACGTCGAGTCCAGGTGCTCAGAGTCAACAGTCACTGAGACAGCAGACACCTCAGAGGAGCAGGAGAAGGCCAGTACAGTAGACACACACACACATGCATACATACACACACACACACACACACACACAACCACATGCATACACACACACACACACACACACACACACACACACACACACACACACACACACGCACACACACACACACACACATACACTAAAGTGTTGTGTCCAGCAGGTGGACTGTGCTGTGGTCCTATCAGACGCTGAGTCCAGCATGCTGGATGCTGACGTCTGCTCCTCCTCTGTGAGCTGCAGCACCCAGGGCTCTGGAAAGACCCGTAAGCCTCCTAAGATCTTGCAGATCAGTCCCCCTACTCTGCTGGTCACCACCTCCGAGTTCTCACCCATGAACATCTGCAGCCCATCCCTGCCCACAGCCTCGCTCACGCCAGCCATGCTACAGGTGAGACTGATGCCTGTTTGAACCAACTTAGATCTCAATATTCTTTAGCTGAATTCAGATATTTGATAAATAATCCCTGTTTTTTAAACAAAAAAATTGAGTCAAAGCTACATGTGTGAAAAGTCACACATGCACTTTTATTTATAACTATAATTGTGGCAACTAGGGGTGGGCTTTATCGTATATTCATTTTGATAATATGGTACATTTTCCTTGCACATATCATGGTGTGTTAATGTCATGACATACTTACATCCACTACCAGAGGATTACACTGATGTGGGTCATGCAGCGCTGAGTTATTAAAGTTATGAAGGCAAACATGGCTGGAGTCTCACATTAATCACTCATAACAGTGACTAGGGCTGCAGGCCCCGTACCTGTTACCACTGAATCAGCTGTACTGGAGTAGGGAAACAACTAAAACATGCTGGATCAGAGCCCTCAAGGCCACCCTGGGTCTACACAAAGAGGCAGACTCCACCTGCCAAAAGTGAAGCCAACCAGGAAGTGACAAAAAGCGCAGTTCCACCCTCAACCGCTAGGGGCTGGCACAGAAGTGAGCAAATCCTCATGTTAAAAATGCCAACTTCACAGCAGAAATAAACATGTTTACAGCCTGGTTCAACAAACCATTTTAGGTTTAATAGATCTAGTTTACAGTCACGACAACTCTGAGGGGGGTGAATTTTTTTGTAACTCTTTCGTTTAGGTGTAATTAAAGGAGTCATCACCTATAATACCGTGGATATCTACGTAAATTGTATTGGACAAATAAATTAAAAATGTGCTTTTCTGATCCTTTTTTGTAAAGGGCGTATTTTCTCGCGACATCACACGTGATATTTTGGCTGTGCAGGACTGTCATTATAATAATGCAAATGAGGGGCGCATTGATTGGTGGAAGGAAGCAGGGGTGTTGACACCGTAGGCTTCGCTTCAGTATCTCGCTCCAAAATAGCAAGTTACGATTGAACCCAACCTGGCCGTGACCTACAGGATCCAACCATATATGTACTAGGGATGCAACGGTCCACTTTACCCACAGTCCGATCCGTACCTCGGTTATTGGGTCACGGTTTCGGTCCACTTTGAATTGTAGAAAAGCTTAAAAAAACTGAAATTTCCAAACTTTATTTTATTCACGCAATAATATAACTTTTCAGATCTATTACTTGTAGTCCAGTGTATAATAATATGTTCAGAGACAAACAGAAATGTCACTTTTAAAATGCCTTTTCAATGTGGTGTCAGTGAGAGGCTAGGGCGACCGAAGCAGGACCGGGAGGGACGCGTAATTTGGAATTGTAGGATGTCAAAGGAAGGTCCCGACTCGGGAGTGTGTGAGGGGTTGTGGCGTCAAATAAAGTGAGCCTCTGAGTTCACTGTTTTCTCTCCTCGTCTTTATATTCAACTGCAAACCAGAAATGTTCCCACACGGAAGGTTTGTTTGAAGACAGCGCATCGCATGTAGCCGTGGCTAAATTGCTCTGTAGCGCTTGTTTTGCTCAAACTCTCAGCTCAGTGGGGCGGGTCAAACCTGTGACTGGATATTTACTCGCGGGTGGGAGGGGTCTGCTGTGAGCAGCTTCAGACGAGACTAGAGCGGGCACACGGAATGAAATTCATCTGCCTGGACAGACAAACGCACCCTGGTGCCGTGTAAAGCATGAAATAAAAGGACCAGCGTGAAAATAATGGCAAAACCGAAGTCCCGCGGTACACGAGGGTAGATTGTCCCGTGCAGGGAGGACCGAACGGTCCGGGATTTTACCGCGTGCCGTTGCATCCCTAATATGTATGAGCCCTCGCCTAACCTCATGCGTAATGGCGTCCTCGCCTGTTAAGTTTTTTTCGGCTAGCTTTTGTATTAGCAATCACAGGAGGGAAACGCCGTAAACCGGAAAATTATGAAGCGTGGCATTGGAGATCTGTGAACACTGTGGATGGGACCAAGCAAGCTAAAACAGGGTTCCTACAAGGTCTTAAAAAGTCTTAAAGCCACATTCCGCAACTTTTACACCTTAAAATAATGGGTTTTTTTTAAAGTTTTGGTGGCATACTATCATCTATTATGTTCATTTTTGGAGCTGTGATGGTG
Source organism: Aphyosemion australe (assembly GCA_006937985.1). Lineage (NCBI taxonomy): Eukaryota > Metazoa > Chordata > Actinopteri > Cyprinodontiformes > Nothobranchiidae > Aphyosemion > Aphyosemion australe. The sequence goes on from SSNS01000815.1 coordinate 17,710, forward strand.
TTAGGGGGTTCCACCTCTGTTTACCACACTATACAGTATTTCACCTGCGACCCGACACCGGAAGTACTGACTGTGTGTTGCTTTACAGTACTATATGGCAAGCCAAAGGGGTGAAAAAAATCACGCATTCTAAACGTGCATTGTGTCTGCCAAAACACGCGTTTTGGTGGACAACGTGCGTTTAGAATGTGTGATTTTAGAACGCTAATTTTTTTGCCCTCTTTTGCGTCAAAACGCGCATTCAAGATGCGCGTTTTGGGGACATAACGCGTGTTTAGAACGCACACTTTTTTCACCCCTTTGGCTTGCCATAGTAGTATAACGTAGACCCGCGGTTTAGAGACTTGAGCAATGGCAGGTCCACCAAAGAAAGCTAGAAATCCCTTATCAGAGGAATCTAGGAACAGAAAAAGAGAACGTGATAGAGCAAGAGCAAAGACCAGAGTAATTTTTAGAAAGTTCTTTTAGAAAGAACAGCATGAACTACGGACTCTGACCTAGCCGTGCTGCTAATGGCTAGGTAAGTAATAAATTATTTCACCAGGGTT
>SSNS01000815.1:26650-78677 GCA_006937985.1 Aphyosemion australe
GTAGATCGACCGGTAAATCGAGAGCTTTGCGTTCTGGTTCAGCTCTCTCTTCACCACGACAGACCGGTACAACGCCCGCATCACTGCAGACGCAGCACCAATACGCCTATCGATCGCACGCTCCACCCTTCCCTCACTTGTGAACAAGACCCCGAGATACTTAAACTCCTCCACTTGGGGCAGGACCTCGTCCCTGACTTGGAGAAGGCATTCTACCCTTTTCCGACTCAAGACCATGGTCTCGGATTTAGAGGAGCTGATTCTCATCCCAGCTGCTTCACACTCGGCTGCGGACCGCTCCAGCGAAAGCCGGAAATCACGTTCTGACGAAGCCAACAGGACCACATCATCTGCAAAAAGCAGAGACCTGATCCTCAGGACCCACACTTCCTGTTAGAAAAATGTGCTTAAAAGATGCCTGGTGGACTGAGAATGCGGCACTGAGGCTGTGACTGACAGCACCTCCCTCACCCACCCCTCACCCCACGCGCGCGGAGTTTCTGTTGAAAAAATTCATCGCTACCAAGTGCGCACACACATTTATTAATTATTGCACACTTTCTGTAAGTCATATAAACCTAATTTTACTTCTCAAATATCTCTGTGAAATTGCTGATAAAAAAAAACCAATGATTTACAAAGGAAAACTATGAAAATGATCAGGGGTGCACACATTTTTCCACGTTGCTGTGTATATATAGCCTAGTGTACTAGACCAAATTCTTGCTTTGCAGAGTTTGGTCTAGGCACGCTTCATAGGAACCCTCGCTGCCTGTGGCTGTCCAATCACAGCTCGCTATAGTTTTGGTTGGGCCAATCACAGAGCGGGAGAAGCCGATGACGTCAGCGCTGCGGCTGCAAACCCAAGCAACATGGCAGCAACTCAGGAAACACGCTCGTTTGAAACGGCTTTGTCATCAACATTAGATTATTTAGACTCCAACGTGCGTAAGTCTGTCGGCTATACTTAGCGGCTTCTTATTTTTATCAAACAAAGTAGTGCAATGTCCCAGTACACCTGATATTCACATGTTTTTCATACAAAAACGACAGAAATCATTGATGTTAGACGCCATTGCTGCCTCCCTCTTTTCCGTCGCTGTGATTACGTCACGTTGTTCGTTACTCTGATTGGTCCTAGCGCTATCCAATTGCATTTTGAAAGACAACCGTAGATCCCGCCTCACGACTGAGAGCCGTAAATGGTTCGTGGCCAGACTATATATTCACATATATAGGATGGCTTGCCAGGCTAGTGTATATATAGTAGCCTGGCCTGCCAGACTCTCCCTCTCTCTATTGTACACAGACGACTATTCTGGATACTCAGAGGCACCATGAGGGGCGGGACTAGCCAGCTCAAAAACAACCAATCCAAAAAAAGGCGGAAATGACAACTTACCGCGCAACGCTGTTGTTTTTTTGCTGTATTCAAAGATGGCATCAAAGTAGCGCTGCTAACACTTTCCCTCTCACTGTTCACGCCGAGCTGCACTGCAGTTAACCCCAGCTTTCCAGCTTTACTTACTTGTTGCTCCATTAGGACAAGTAAAGGTGACACCAGGATAAAAAGTGTTTTAGCTGGGTAAGCACCATCCTCAGTAGAAATAAATGCACTGGGGGCAAATGGAGACCCATCTAAGATGGCGGCCGGCCACTACGGCAGCGCCAGTCCACAAAGCGTCTACGTATATGTGTGTGGGTAGCACAGCGCAAACATCTTTCTTTAGAAGAAAGGCTTTTAGCGCTGATTCTTGTTGTGGTTTTAAAGACATGTCCAAGTCTTTTAGAACAGAGGAAAGAGCCGCAGCGAACACCGCTTCAGACGCCGTCTTCCTTGTTTCTGTAAAGCAGGGATTCCCACATTGGGGTCAAGATTGTCTTTGCTGAGGTTAGCAAGATTTTATTTGCAAAAATGACATTTATAAAATCCCAATAACACCCTACAGTATAATCAGAACTCCATATACAAGTTATAACTCAGTTTGTAAATGATCACGTTTAATGTGTGTATATGTGTAGGAGCTGGGGTTGGGGGTCCTGGCTTGTCTTGGACACCAGAAAGGGGGTAGTCAAAGAAAGAAATTTGGGAACCCCTGGTGTAAAGATGAGCGGGCAAATGTTGTTCAATCTAGATGTGCAAAGTTGACAGAGAAGTATCCCAACAGACTGTTATTACAGCAAAAGGTGTTGGGTCTTTTCTGTAAATGATTCTTTTGTGTTATTTGAACTTGGGAATCTCTCCTAGCATGTCTCACAGTCATTTAGACGTGTGCTGAATGAAAATAGGTGTTGGAGGTGTTTTGATAAAAAGGCAAAGAAATGGAAATATTTATAACTGTACCATCTCTGTTACACCCTCTCCACAAAACGATTAAAACCCAGGACCTTCTAGCTAACCGTGCTGCAGAAGACGACGATGTTAACGTTTCTCTGTATTTGGGGTTCCTTTACTTTCTCGTAAACTTAACTCCAGGATAGAACTCTTCATTTAGGGTCGGGTTTGAAAATGTTTTTCTTGCAGGTTTTCCAGGACAACTGCTGCAAACGAGAGATTTCGAGTTTAGAGGTGTACTGCACCAACTCCCCAGCATGCACCTCTGTCAGCACACTCAACCAGTTACAGGTAGATTCTGTTAACAACGTGACCTCCTGTCTTGTGTTTTGGTGCATTCTGAATGTAAACAGGCTTGGTAAGAAGATCAAGAACAACCTCCTGTGGTCAGTAGTTTAGATCCACTCATTAAGAATGTTTGAACTACTTCGTACAAACTGAGTATCAAGCATCAAAGGAGTGACATTATCTGAGTCAGATAACTGAGGACCGATCCAGCACGCTGGCTTTTGGTAATTCATAATTAATCTGGTGTTTTCTGATAGAAGTTGATATAAAGATGGACAGTCTAGCCATCACCAGTGAATATCAATGTTTTTGCACATTAACTCATTTACTGCCATTGTTTTACGGGGCGGGCGTCGGAGCGAGCCCCCGCACCGTGAGAACAAACATCACGTGATCAGGAAGCAGAAAATCAATGGATTAGGAGATCGTTTTGGGACGCTGCTGTGGAAAAAACGATGCGCCGAACCGGAAATGCTTCTGCAGCAGCGCTTCGACAACAGATTGTGAAAGAACGGATAACGCTAGAAATACGACGATTCTTCCTGATGTAAGAAGTGAGTCTACTCTTTCTTTTGGTAGTTTTGGCGTTTACATGATCATAGAGCACAATGTTCTGTGACTCTTCAAAAAACAGGAAAAACGCTCAAAAACGCTGGCAGTCAGGGGCTTTCTGATCAGAAAACGGCTGGCAGTCAATGAGTTAAAGGGATATTCCACCCAGAATTGAAATTTTGTCTGTTGATATATTTGCCAGAGTTAGATAAGTGGGGGAAAAGCTATTTTTAACCAGCCCAGTCATTCTCCTGACCCGGCTGTACTCCTTTAGCTTTAGCTTTAGCTTAGCATAAAACACAGAAAGTGAATGGCTCCAACTAGCATTGTCAGTAAAAAAGTCCTTAAAATCACTCAGTAGTGACCCCAATTCAGCTTGGTGACCTAAATAATCAGACCGACTGCAAGTGAAAATAATTAGTAACATAAAGGAATCACAGGAGCCGTTTTAGACTACTTTATGACAGAGCGCAGCTGTAAGCCTCTGCTGTGTTAGTTAGGAGACCATTGTTTTCTAACAGATTCAGTGTTGTTCAGTGTGACTGGTGTGTAGTTTTGCACAGGTTCACATCCTGGTGGTGTCGGCAGTAATTTATGTAGCTGAAGCAGATTTCATTTATTTATATTTTAGCTTTATTGATTATTTTCTGCAAAATATTTTGTGTCTAAAGATTTTTGAATTTGGTCATTTCCAATCAGCTTTTTAGGTGATTTACTCTGCTCACCTCACATGGACTCACACTGGCTAAAGAAACAAAGACAGTAAAAAACAGATTAGTCCTTAGATTTTAAACAGTTTACCAGTAAAGGGTTCGAAACATAAAACTGGCAAGTGGAGCTAGAAAAGAAGAAAAAAGTTACTGACGTGACCGGGAGTTGAACCTGTGCAAAACAACATACCAGACTGACGCTCTAACCACTGCACCACTGAATCTATTATGAAACAATGGTCACCTAACACACATTTTATGATGCATTTTATGAAAGCAGGTGTCTTTATTGATACCTTGCACCTTTCAGTGGAGGCTTTCAGCTGTGCTTTATCATAAAGTAGTCCCAAGTCTAAAACAGCGCCTGTCATTCCTTTATGTTACTAATTATTTTCACTTGCAGTCAGTCTGATTATTTAGGTCACCAAGCAGAATTGGGGTCACTACTGAGTGATTTTAAGGACATTTTTACTCACAATGCTAGTTGGAGCCATTCACTTTCTGTGTTTTATGCTAAGCTAAAGCTAAAGGAGTACAGCCAGGTCAGGAGAATGACTAGACTGGTTAAAAATAGCTTTTTCCCACTCATCTAACTCTGGCAAATATATCAATAGACAAAATTTAAATTTTGGGTGGAATATCCATTTAAAGGTGACCTAGAATGCAGTTAATCAACAATCTAAAACAGCTCTGAGCCTCTAAAAGCATCAGAAATGTTCTTTCATCTGTCCCAGGAGCCCTGATACAGGCCATTCTAAACCCCCTAAACCAGCCTTGCTGTGAAAAGAGCTGTTAGTCCCTCCTACTCAGCCAGGACATGAATATGATAATGAGCTGCTTGCTGATTGGTTGGTTTCCCCTAGGGATGCGCCGATCCACTTTTTTCACATTCGATCCGATACCGATATCAGAAGTTCAGTATCTGTCGATATCGATCTGATACCGATATGGCAAAACAGTATTACCCTTTAGGCACCAGGGTTTTTTTTAAATATTCAATTCTGACATGACTATTTCAAAAGGTTGTAGCTTGAAAATGGTTAGAGATCAAGGTAAACTGTAAACAAGAAAAATCTTCAGTAGGACCCAAATTTTGTGATGGGAGCAAATTCACTCTCATCAAATTAATATATTATGACTTCACCAGGCTGCCATATTGGAATGTATAATTTTTACAAATGTTCCTTCTTATTTTTACAGGTAATTTTTACATCTAATTTTTAAATGTTCATTATATTTTTTATATTTTTAATTTACATATACATATATAAAGTTCTTTATTCATTTTTGCTTCATTTAGTTATTTTTATACTGTATTTTTTGATATTGGCCACTCAAGACTAATGCTTTATAGCCATATTTATCAGGTTTGTTGGGCTTGTAAAGCTTCAGGGTCGACCCCATGAATGTAATGATCTTTTGATCCAAGGAAAGTTCCTTATGTGGACCATAGATGTTTGGAATACGTGGAATGTTCATATCGAGTAAGTCACGCACTTTTACTTTCGCTTTCATATTTACCGCGGCTGCCGCTATTTGCGGCTTTTTTTTTACATTCTTGCTATGCCTGTCACCATTAGTGTGTTTTTACCATCCTTTCTACACCCACCGTGTCCCGATCACAGAGAAATAGCCTCAGATCATGTGTGTGCAGCCTGATTACTCTCGTGAAGCACAGACGTTTTGCTGCGCGCAGCGTGACTTTCTCTCACTGGATGAGTGAGTCTTCATCAGAGGGTGGATATTCCATTTCAGAAATTAGAGTCAACTATTACCAGTCAAAGAACTTTGCCAACAATGAACAGACCTGCCAGCATTGTAAGTTTTTACTCTCTAATATTCGCCCTCTGTGAGCTCCGCTTGTCTCCTCCCTCCGTCAGGAGCGTCCCGGCTGGAGGCGATTTTCAAACTTTATAAACTCCGAAAATTTCAATAGAAACACCCAAAAGTGTTGCTCAGATTTAATTTACACCTTTCCACTATCTTCTGGTTTAAAGTAATTATCTTCATGAGTGATACTATACTGCTCACAAAAATTAAAGGAACACTTTTTTTATTGGGCCTGGCATGAAATCAATGAAACCTGTCTGATAATTTTCTGGTTGATTAAGCAGCTGAGGGCATTGTTAATCACTTTCAGCTGTATTGGTGTTCATGGACTTAACGACAGGTGCACTAAAGTGGCAACAATTACAAAACCCTCAAAACAGGACTGGTTTAACATGTGGAGGTCATTTCAAGTTTCTCCCTCTTGATCTTTTTGGCTGGTTTTCCACTCGTGCTAGTTTTGGCTTGAGTAATTATCTCTACTGGCAGCATGAGGCCATTCCTTAACCCTACAGAAGTTGCACAGGTTGTCCAACTTCTCCAGGATGGCACATCCACACGTGCTGCAGCAAGAAGGTTTAATGTGTCTCCCAGCACAATCTCCAGAACATGGAGGAGATTTCAGGAGACTGGCGGTTATTCTCGGAGAGCTGGACAGGGCCGTAGAAGGTCCACAACCCATCAGCAGGACCGATACCTGCTCCTTTGTGCAAGGCGGAACAGGCTGAGCACTGCTCGTGCCCTACAGAATGACCTCCAGAGGGCCACTGGTGTGAATGTCTCTACCCAAACAATCAGGAACAGACTTCATGAAGATGGCCTGAGGGCCCGACGTCCTGTAGTGGGCCCTGTGCTCACTGCCCAGCACCGTAGAGCTCCACTGGCATTTGCTCAAGAACACCAGAATTGGCAAGTCCGCCACTGGCGCCCTGTACTTTTTACAGACGAGAGCAGGTTCACCCTGAGCACCTGTGATAGACGTGAAAGAGTCTGGAGAAGACAAGGAGAACGTTATGCTGCCTGCAACGTCGTTCAACATGACAGGTTTGGTGGTGGGTCAGTGATGGTCTGGGGAGGCATATCCATGGAGGGACGCACAGACCTCTACTGCCTAGGAAATGGTGCTCTGACTGCCATAAGGTATCCAGATGAAATCCTTGAACCCTTTGTCAGACCCTACGCTGATGCAGTAGGTCCTGGTTTTCTCCTAATGCACGACAATGCCCGGCCTCATGTGGCAAGAGTATGCAGGCAGTACCTGGAGGATGAAGGAATTGAAACAATTGAATGGCCTTCACGATCCCCTGACTTAAACCCAATAGAACATCTGTGGGACATTATGTTTGGGTCCATTAGGCGGCGCCAGTTGCTCCTCAGACTGTACAAGAGCTCAGGGATGCCCTCACACAGATCTGGGAGGAAATGCCACAAGACACCATCCGTTGTCTCATTAGGAGCATGCCCCGACGTTGTCAAGCATGCACACAAGCTCATGGGGGCCACACAAGATACTGAAAAGCATTTTGAGTTGCAGAAATGAAGTTTCTGAAATAATGGACTAGCCTGCCACATCTTCATTTCACTCTGATTTTAGGGTGTCTACACAATTGAGCCCTCTGTAGGCTGAAAACTTTTATTTCCATTAAAAGACTTGGCATCCTTTTGTTCCTAAGACATTGCCCTGTCGTTATTTGTATAGATATCCAACTTCATATTGAGATCTGATGTATCTAATGTGTTTCTTTAAAGTGTTCCTTTAATTTTTGTGAGCAGTGTATTTGCAGCTGTGGCTCGTTAAACTCGGCAATCATGCTGCACAGCGTGGGGCTGTAGCGCCGCATGACGTCACTCACAACACATAGAAATATACTGAATAGATCTGTTCTTATGGATCGGGTCATAGATCGGTCCATAGTCTCCGATACCCGATCTAGAATTTTCTCTATATCTGTACTGATACAGATATGAAGATCGGATCGGTGCATCCCTAGTTTCCCCAGAAGGCCTCAGACTAAACCGATGAGTGTTTTGTTGACCAACTTGAATTATAATTGGTTTCTTCTCCAGTCTACTGTAATTAGTCCCTGGTTCCTAAATGCAGCCTGGTTCTTTCAGGACTAAATCAGCTTAAACTGAGGTGTCATGACCTACAGCTCTTCTAACTGGTGTTTAATATGTAGAAACCAAAATAAAGAACAACACTTCTGCAAATTTGAAATGAAATGAAATGATGAAAGTTTAAACACAGATCATGATGGTGACCCTTTAATATGAATGCCAGCAGCCCAAAGCTGACTGGGTGGATCCAGATCATTAAATCAGGTTAGGAGATCTTTCTCTGCAGCAGAGGGGAGGATTTCTTAAATTCTAAAGTCTTTCTCATTCTCTTCACTTGTTCAGGAGCACTTGAGGTTGTGTGAGTACGAGCAGGTTCAGTGCATCAACCCAGGCTGCAGCCAGGTGCTGCACAGGAGGAACCTACAGGAACACATGAACAGAACCTGTCCTCATCGTACCGAGCCCTGCCCCCGCTGCCGGCAGCTGCTGCAGACGAGCCTCATCCAGGTAATGTTCATCAGCTCAGCGTGGAGCCGGTCTGTGACTGCAAACATGTTTTAAATGGAACAGGAGCACACCTGCTGTCTTTTCAGTTATTATTTATTCCCTTGCAGAACTATTATATTAGCTTTTCTTGGTGTTTATCCTTGTTTCCCCAGGATCATCTGCAGAGCGTTTGTCCAGAGGTGGAGGTCGAGTGTCCTGACGGTTGCTCCAACAGTGTCCCCCGACAGAAGGTGAGCTCCCCCTCTGAAGCACATTGTCCCCCTGCAGGTTCAGTCATCATGACTCTGCTAAAGGCACATCTGATGGAGTAAAGAGGATGAGGAAGGAAAATTGGACTCAAAAGAAACAATACGCTCGCCGAAGCCACTTTTGAACAGGACCATCCTACTGCTTCCTGTAGTTAGTGTCCTGATCACCATTCAGATAACTCTGACTTTTACTGGCGGTTAGAGCTCCTGTTCCACTCTAGACCAGGGATAGGCAATCCTGGTCCTGGAGTGCCACTATCCAGCATGCTTTAGTTTTTCCCTGTTCCAACACACCTGATTTAAATCAGTAGGTGATTACCAGGCTTCTGCAGAGCTTGTTAACTTGGTGAACAGGTGAATCAACCATTCAGTTAGGTGTGTTGGAACTAAAACATGCTGGATAGCGGCACTCCAGGACCAGGATTGCCTACCCCTGCTATATACCAACAGTCCCTCGGTCTTACCAGCTGTGGTCTGTCAGGATGCCAATCATTTTGATGGTTGTGGAGGCATCCTCCTGTTTCTGGAGCCTCCGACACAGAACTTCAGCATGTAGCCAGCAAGTGCTGGTCATAAAACTAGATTATCATGACAAAGTTGATTTATTTCAGTAATTCCATTCAAAAAGTGAAACTTGTATATTATACTCATTCACTACACACAGACTGATGGATTTCAAATGTTTATTTTGATGATTTTAACTGATGTTACACCCCATGCCGTCTAGGGGGCCAGGGGTAACAATAAAGGAGGCATGTCCAGATGTTAAAAGCATGGTGTGATGTTAATTACCTTCACAGAAGGATTGTATGCAGAACTCAAACTAAACCGGCGGGTAAACAGAATTAACAAAGATCTCATAATCAAACATAGCAAACCAATCCTTTAGCTGAGGTGATTGTCTTAGTCTGTCTCCAGCAGACTCACACAAAAGACATCGCAGAACTGTCACACAAATGAATAGTTATCAAGAATCACATCTCAAACGGTTATCAGAATGAATAATCAAATGTTTGCTTAAACCTTAACAAGAGACCGAGCTGGTAAAATCACTCAAAGTACAGAAAATAAACACCACCGGGGAGACAACAGAACAGAGCTCCTCTTTGTCCTGCTGCTCCCAGAATCTGAGGAGTGCTGAGCTTTAAAGCAGAGTCAGGGCTGATGGGAAGTTGAGGCAGCTGGTGCAGCCAATTTGGAGGTAATTAGTGGGAGTGGAGCCAATGGTTGTAGGTGTTCTCACAATCACTCAGAAAGGAAAGCAGAAGAGAATTTTAACAAACAAAACGGCCAGGGGCCGTAACACTGACAACGAATGAATATCCAAATTCAGTATCTCAGAATATTAGAATATTGTGAAAAGGTTCTTTATTGAAGACCCCTGGTGCCACACTCTAATCAGCTAATGAACCCAAAACACCTGCAAAAGCCTTTAAATGGTCTCTCAGTCTAGTTCTGTAGGCTACACAATCACGGGGAAGACTGCTGACTTGACAGTCGTCCAAAAGACGACCATTGACACCTTGCACAAGGAGGGCAAGACACAACAGGTCATTACTCTGTTCACAGAGCTCTGTGTCCAAGCACATTATTTGAGAGGAGAAGGGAAGGACAAGATGTGGAAGAAAAAAGTCTACAAGCAACAGGGATAACCACACCCTGGAGATTCACAAAGAGTGGACTGCAGCTGGAGTCAGTGCTTCAAGAACCACCACACACAGACATATGCAAGACATGGTTTCAGCTGTCGCATTCCTTGTGTCAAGCTCCTCTTGAACAAGAGACAGCGTCAGAAGCGTCTCACCTGGGCTAAAGACAAAAAGGACTGGACTGCTGCTGAGTGGTCCAGAGTTATGTTCTCTGATGAAAGTAAATGTTGCATTTCCTTTGGAAATCAAGGTCCCAGAGTCTGGAGAAAGAGAGGAGAGGCTCAGAATCCACAGTGTTGAGGTCCAGTGTAAAGTGTCCACAGTCAGTGATGGTTTGGGGTGCCATGTCATCTGCTGGTGTTGGTCCATTGTGTTTTCTGAGGTCCAAGGTCAACGCAGCCGTCTACCAGGAGGTTTTAGAGCACTTCATGCTTCCTGCTGCTGACCAACTTTATGGAGATGCAGATTTCATTTTCCAACAGGACTTGGCACCTGCACACAGTGCCAAAGCTACCAGTACCTGGTTTAAGGACCAAGGGATCCCTGTTTTGATTGGCCAGCAAACTGGACTGACCTTAACCCCATAGAACATCTATGGGCTATTGTGAAGAGGAAGATGCAAAATGCCAGAGCCAACAATTCAGAAGAGCTGAAGGCCACTATCAGAGCAACATGGGCTCTCATAACACCTGAGCAGAGCCACAGACTGATGACTCCATGCCACGCCCCATTGCTGCAGTAATCCAGGCCAAAGGAGCACCAACTAAACAGAGTGATATACATGCTCATAGCTTTCATGTTCAGACTTCTGACTGATGATCAAAACGTCAGCATAAAACGGTAAAACGATCTCCTATCTGTGTTTTAGAAAGAAAGAAAAGTTAAAAGATTATGTTCAGACTTTTCAGTTGGCCAACATTTCTAAAAATCATTCATACTGAATTTGGGATTTTCATTAGTTGTCACCAGCTCTGGTGGCCTAGTGGTAGAGTGTCCGCCCCGGGACTGGGAGATCAGGGTTTGATTCCCGGTCGGATCATACCAAAGACTTTGAAAAAATGGGACCCAGTACCTCCCCGCTTGACACTCAGCACTAAGGGGTTGGATTGGGGGGTTAAACCACCAAATAGTTCCCGAGCGCAGCCACAGCTGCAGCTCACCGCTCCCCACCATGGGGATGGATCAAATGCAGAGATGTAATTTCACCAGTGTGTGATGATGACTTGGGACTTTAACTTTTTTATAATCATCAACATTAAAGAAATAAACATTTGAAATATATCAGTCTGTGTGTAATGAATGAATCTAATATACAAGTTTCACTTCTTGAATGGAATTACTGAAAAAAATCAACTTTGTCATGATGTTCTAGTTTTATGACCATGCTGTTATAATTGAAAGAATCAGATTCAGAACGGGGCCATCTCTGATCTCTGAAAATGTTACAGGATGAACTGTTCTAATGTTGTCCTCCTGCAGCTGACGGAGCACAGAGAGTCATGTCCTGAGATCCTCACTGACTGTCCCTATCGTAGGTTTGGCTGCTCTTTCAAGGTGGGTTCATCTAATTAAACATATTCATTCATTTTCTTCTCGTTGTCTAACCAGAGGTGCTGCCTGTGTTTCAGAGTAAAAGAGGGAACATGAAGCAGCATGAAGAGACTGCTGTCAGTAATCACACCCTGCTGGTCCTGAGGAGCAACGCCTACCTGGAGCAAAAGGTTCAGTTTAATCCTGAAGAGTTCCCCCCCCCCCCCCCCCCCGACAATCTTATGGATGCACACGATTACCGTAACAGCTCTAAAGATAATCTTATCAGATAATCCAACCATGTGTGATGTGTTGAGCCTAGTTTATACGTCTCCGTCAGAGTTGTGAAGTAATTCTCCACCAGGACAGCAGAGGGCGTAGTGGGTTTCTGGGTATCCTGCCATCAGTGCAGTCACGTCTACCGCTAGATATGTTCGGCTCTCGTTTCATTTTTTTGAGGGGGAATGGAGGTGCTGCTGACAAAGTTAAAGGAAGCGGCGTCGACGGATGTTTAGAAAGTTGGCCTCTACTCCGTCCGTCCTTTGTGACCACGGATAATGGCGTTGAGTTTCTCCACACCAACGCAGACGGAGAAGAATAAGCTAGCCTTTACAAAACTCTGTTCTTCTCAGAAGGACGTCAGGACCACTCCGGTCATTAATCTGTTAAACACGTTGGATTGTCATAATCTGGTTTACAGAAACAAACCAACTGTTGAATGTAGCTAATCAGAAAGCGAGGTGACTGAAGCACGCTTCATGCTTCTCTTCCGCCATATTTGTTTACTCTAAAGTCACGTTTGATCCCGTCTGACCAGAGAATGTCCGTGAGTGAAATCATTTCAGTTTTTGCTGTATAGCTGCACACCCCACACTGCAGGAGCAAACCGGTATATCTGTGATTTTATATCACCACGTGTGTGGTCTCTCATGCTTTGAAAACTGGCCAACGATTAAAAAATCCTCCCATGTGAACTGGACTTAAGCTTCAAGCTCAGGGAGTTCTAGTGGGGGGGCAGCCACCCAAGTTAACACCCGTTTTGTAGGCTCAAAATATATTCTTCTAGCCTAGAATCTAGACCGTCAGTTGCTGAAGCAAAATGGTTTTGCTCTGCATGTCGGTCTAGCACTGCTCCATAGGAACCTCCACAGCCCCAGCCAGTGTTGTGGCTGGCCAATCACAGCGCTGTATCAGCCAGGTGGGCGGGATGTTAGTGAAAAGACAAAAATGGCGACGGCTCGTTTAGACTTGGGCTTTTCTTTGAGTCAAGAGCAGATAGAGCTCCATATGTTTATTTAGAAAAAGGATGGATTTGCTTCTTTGACATCCGTAGCGGCGAGAACGTCACGTTGTTTGTTATCCAATAGCACACAGAGACAGATTTAAAGACAACCATAGATCCCGCCCCACTACAGCGGGCCGTGGCCAGACTACATATTCACATGTATAGGATGGCTTGCCAGGCTAATATTCTTCCACATTTTTGAAAGTTAATGTTTTCACTGAGCTCCGGTCTACATCCGTACTCACTGATGTGTGATGGTCACAAAACCCACTTCTGAATGGTTTCAACAAGCAACCAGTCTGGGACATTTAACCCACTCGGAGCCCAGCTAGGCCTCTCGTTATAGTTCACAGCCATGTCAGCAGCTCCACCGTGTTGGGAAGTGAAGCATCAACCACCTTGACAGTTGATGTGTGGGAGATGTAGTTTTAAATGGAGTCTAAGTGGTTAATGGTTTGAATTTCATAAACATAGATTATGTGACACTGAACCACAAGGGCAGCATTCCCGACTGTCCTCTTCCCAGCCACTTCCACCATCTCATCTCATATGGTGGGACACCTAGGTCTCCTCAGGCCAGAGACATAATCCTTCAGCGTGTCCTGGGTCAGTCCCGGGGTCTCCTGCCAGAAGGAAGTGCCTGAACCACCTCAGCTGGCTCCTCATACTGACCCTATGGCCTAATTTATACTTGTCCGTCTGCGTCGGTACGGAGACACGCAGCGCCATTTTGCGTTGACGCAAGGGCTCTCGGACGGGCTCGCGGAGGGTGACGGAGACATGCCCCCAAAAATAACTGTCCGTCGAGAGCCACGGAGAGCACAAGCTTGTGATTGGTCAGGACGCCGCTTCCTTGAAATACGTCACCAGCAGCACCGCCACTGCCGACTCAAAAAATAAAGAGAGCTGAAGATATTTAGCGGCAGACACGGAGCAGATTGAAGAACGCCTCGCTGAAAAAGTTCGAAAATATGAAAGTTTATTCACTCGTGACCGAAGGAGCACAAAGATACACAGCGAGCGTTTTATTCGTGGACGGAAATGATGAGAAACGTGGGTTTAGAGGTGCCGACCGCATGAAGAGGTGGAGGAGAATGAGGGACAAATTAGTCCGTGTTAAAAACTCTCTAAAATACATTAAAACAAGGTAAACACAGTAGTAAAGACACTATCGTAGACCGGATACGTGACTGTAATGGTGGCAGGATACCCCAGAAATGTGCTACGCCCTCTGCTGTCCAGGCGGGGGGTTGCTTTGCAACATCCCCAGCCAACAGAGAAGTAGCAACATAAAACGTCTCCGTCAACGCGTATGCGTCTCTAGCCCGAGGAGCTGACGAAGAAGTGTAACTCAGCCTTAAGGCCGACACAGAAATCCTATTTCAGCTGCTTGAATTCATGATTTTGATCTTAAGATCATCACCCAAAGCTCACGACTCCAGGAGGATCAACAGACGGGGCAAGTGTCCACATCGCTGCAGCATGCTTCACATGGTGGGGTTTCTCCCTCCTGGAGTGGATCACCATCACCTCCCTCTTCTGCTGCTGGCTGCAGATCATCCCGTGCTTGAACACTGCCACGTATCAGTTTAGCATAACTTGGATGCTCTGTATAAAAATACAAAGGTCATGCATCTGCCTGCTTGTGGTGTCTCCATCAGGTAGAAGCTCTCCAGGAGGAGGTGCAGACCAAGCAGCAGGAGGTGTGGAGAGATGATGTACGGCTCGCCAGGCAGCAGAAGCAGATCAGCCCTCAGCTGCAGCAGATCAGTGACCTGGAGCACATGGTCAAAGCTGCTCAAGTAAATAGTTTTAACGACATCTGTCCTGACCAACGTCCCTTTATTTCATCCCATCTTCTGCTGTTGTGTTTGACTTCACTGATGGCCGCTGGCGCTGAATACAAAATAATAATAATAATAATAAATTTTATTTGAAGCGCCTTTCAGGGAACTCAAGGTCACTGTACAACAAAAAACAACAAAAGGTTAAAAAAGCAAGCTAAAGCAAAACACTCAAAAGGACCCAATTAATACAGAACAAAGTCAATAAAAACAAAATAGAACTGTCTCATAAACTGTATGCAGTCTGGAAGCAGTAATCTGACCCACCTGTTTGAATCTGTGTGTGGATAGTGGGATCTGAGCAGGCAGGACGGCACCCTGTCCTCAGTCCAGCTGGAGGTCCAGCAGGTAGCTCAAGTCCTGGGTCCCGGTCTGGATGAGCTGGACAAGCTCAAAGGGTCTCTGGAAGCTGTGATGCGTGAAGTGTTGGCCGCCGAGGCCCTCAGAGAACATATAGGTAACAGGACTGGATCATCTCTGCACTGCAAACATTAGTTCTAAGAGTTTAGAGTCTTTGTTTAATGATTGAGCTCAGATTAGACCAATGTCCCAGCACTTCTGAGGTTTGGAGCTAAAGTCCGAAGTGTCGTTTTCTAGCTGATGGTGGTATTTTCTCTGTCCAGTGTCGTTAGAGGAGAAGCTAAAGCATCAGTCAGGTCTCCTGGATCTTCACAGTGCTCAGCTCAGTTTCAACAAACAGCACCTGCAAGAGCTGGAGACCATGTCCTATGACGGCCGACTCATCTGGAAAATTGACAACTTCAGCAAGAAGAAGGAAGCTGAAGCCAGAGGTCAGCCGTCGTGTCTGAGCAGCGTGGCGTTCCACACGGGGCGCTGTGGCTACAAAATGGCCATCAAGGCTTACCTGAACGGGGACGGAGACGGAAGGGGAACTCACCTGTCTCTCTATGTGGTTCTGATGCCTGGAGACTTTGATGCTCTGCTGCCGTGGCCTTTCAGACAGACCGTATCTCTGTCTGTTCTGGACCAAAGTGGCGCCAGGAACCACCAGAGTCTCAGCTTCAGGCCCGACCCAACAAACAAATGTTTCCAAAAACCCGCTTGTGATGCTGTGAGCAACGTTGCTGTTGGGCTCCCATGCTTCATTACCCTGGACACCCTAGAAACCCCCCAGAACGCTGAATACATCAAAGACGACACATTGTTTGTGAACGTTAAGGTGGACACATCGGGCTTAGAGCAGCCGTGAGGAGCTGTTGGGTTGCATGAATGATTAATTCTTAATTCAGGGAAGTCACAGGAACAGGTCACTCCGTTTGGCTGTACTGGAGTCTACTGCTGTCAACGTTAGTTTTTTAAATGCACCAGTGTTTATAAAGGATGTGACATTTACTGTTTCATGTATTTATTACATATATCTATTGAAAAGGTCCAACAGATGCTGAAACGTCTGTAACCGTCTATCAGCTGATTTAATAAAACAATATATGAAGGATTCTGGGCTTTGTGACTGAAGTATTTTAATTACTTATTTCATTACAGCAGTTTATTTTTATGGTAGCAGATAATGTATTTCGTAGTGATTGCACATTTTACATGTTTTACACGTGTGTTCCAAGAACAAAATTACTGTAAATTTGGTGTTTGCTTGCTGATTTTACATTCAAATAGTTGCATTAATATACCTCATTCAACTCAAATAACTGCATTTCAGAATGGGTCAATGCAGCTAGCTATCAGGAGATTTTGGAGCACTTCATGCTTCCATCTGCTGAAAAGCTTTATGGAGATGAAGATTTCATTTTTCAGCACGACCTGGCACCTGCTCACAGTGCCAAAACCACTGGTAAATGGTTTACTGACCATGGTATTACTGTGCTCAAGTGGCCTGCCAACTCTCCTGACCTGAACCCCATAGAGAATCTGTGGGATATTGTGAAGAGAAAGTTGAGAGACGCAAGACCCAACACTCTGGATGAGCTTAAGGCCGCTATCCAAGCATCCTGGGCCTCCAGAACACCTCAGCAGTGCCACAGGCTGACTGCCTCCATGCCACGCCGCACTGAAGCAAGTCATTTCTGCAAAAGGATTCCCGACCAAGTATTGAGTGCATAACAACGTAATTATTTGAAGGTTGATCTTTTTTGTATTAAAAACACTTTTCTTTTATTGGTCGGTTGGAATATGCTAATTTTTTGAGATAGGAATTTTGGGTTTTCATGAGCTGTATGCCACAATCATCAATATTAAAACCAATAAAAGGCTTGAACTACTTCAGTTGTGTGTAATGAATCTAAAATATATGAAAGTCTAATGTTTATCAGTACATTACAGAAAATAATGAACTTTATCACAATATGCTAATTTTTTGAGAAGGACCTGTATATAAAGAGGTGTAGTGTAGAGTTCAGGGGAAGTTCTGCTGAGGGTTACAAGATGAATGCTCCTCCTGTCCCTCCTGCTGTAATAAAGTTCACATGGATAAAGTTACTGCCTGCTGCTTTCTACCAACTACACTGCTCACAAAAATTAAAGGAACAACCGATGATCGGCCAGTATAGACAGAAACGCCCCGGTTACCCACATTCCTACGCGTATGATTGTTTTTTTTTTTTCTTTTTTGCTATGTATCTACTTCTGTTTACTTGATGTAGCTTATACAAATGCTGCCTGACCTGATTACCTTGCCACCGAAACAAATTCCTAGTAGATGAGCCTCTCACCTACATGGCAATAAAACTGATTCTGATTGGGCCTGGCATGAAATCAATGAAACCTGTCTGATAATTTTCTGGTTGACTGAGCAGCTGAGGGCATTGTTAATCACTTTCAGCTGTATTGGTGTTCATGGACTTAACGACAGGTGCACTAAAGTGGCAACAATTACAAAACCCTCAAAACAGGACTGGTTTAACATGTGGAGGTCATTTCAAGTTTCTCCCTCTTGATCTTTTTTGGCTGGTTTTCCACTCGTGCTAGTTTTGGCTTGAGTAATTATCTCTACTGGCAGCATGAGGCCATTCCTTAACCCTACAGAAGTTGCACAGGTTGTCCAACTTCTCCAGGATGGCACATCCACACGTGCTGCAGCAAGAAGGTTTAATGGAGAAGACAAGGAGAACGTTATGCTGCCTGCAACGTTGTTCAACATGACAGGTTTGGTGGTGGGTCAGTGATGGTCTGGGGAGGCATATCCATGGAGGGACGCACAGACCTCTACTGCCTAGGAAATGGTTCTCTGACTGCCATAAGGTATCCAGATGAAATCCTTGAACCCTTTGTCAGACCCTACGCTGATGCAGTAGGTCCTGGTTTTCTCCTAATGCACGACAATGCCCGGCCTCATGTGGCAAGAGTATGCAGGCAGTACCTGGAGGATGAAGGAATTGAAACAATTGAATGGCCTTCACCATCCCCTGACTTAAACCCAATAGAACATCTGTGGGACATTATGTTTGGGTCCATTAGGCGGCACCAGGTTGCTCCTCAGACTGTACAAGAGCTCAGGGATGCCCTCACACAGATCTGGGAGGAAATGCCACAAGACACCATCCGTTGTCTCATTAGGAGCATGCCCCGACGTTGTCAAGCATGCACACAAGCTCGTGGGGGCCACACAAGATACTGAAAAGCATTTTGAGTTGCAGAAATGAAGTTTTTGAAATAATGGACTAGCCTGCCACATCTTCATTTCACTCTGATTTTAGGGTGTCTACACAATTGAGCCCTCTGTAGGCTGAAAACTTTTATTTACACAGGGTTCTTACACTTTTTCCACTGACAAATTCAAGCACTTTTCAAGCATTTTCAAGGTAAATTTTCAAACTTTTCAAGCACCACACGGCAAAGACAAAACACTACATTAGGACTCAAGAGGACAGTTTCACCTCACTATCATATGAATTTATTACTGTTATATAATAGGGATGATCTTATCCGATCACAGGATCAAAAATCAGGCCTGATCACGTGATTTTAAATTACTGGAATCAGGTGAAAACAATTAGCTATAACCTTGTAAAGCAACTAGCGTGACCTTAATTCATCCTCAGATAGAAATTTTCAAACGAAATGACAATGACTTTGTTTTAATTTTAACCTGTCTGCTTTTAGTTCTAGTCTGTTACCTTAAAACCAAACACCCTGCTCTCCCAGTTCACAGCAGCAACTCGGACAAAAACACACAGCCATCTGACACTCAAGATACACTAAAAGACAAAGATAAACTGTCTACTGACAGCAAAAACACAGCCAAGATAGCCATATATTAATCACACTGTATGACTCTCTGGTTGCAAACGTTGGTTTTTGCAGTCTCCTAGAGCCACGGTATGAGCCGTGTTGTGCAGGGAAGAGCGAGCCTCAACATGGGTGCAGTCATAGTAATGCTTATTGCACAACACAGCCACATACTATTTAAACAATTTGAATTATGAGCAATGAGGCTATTATCAAACATATTCCTAATATTAACACATTTATTATCAATGTTCTTCCTGACAGAGTGATGTTTTTGGCAGCTTATCTGAGGAAATGACATCAAAACAGGAAGTTGAGCCCTGTTAAAAGACAAATTTCTGTTACTGTTTGGTTTCAGACAAATAAAGTATTCTATTATATTCCAAGTTACAAATAAATAAATCTGAAAGGACAACTTGGATGTTTTCTACTTTCTTCTTATTAACTGAATGCACTGCTGAGGTGTTGGATTGGGACTTGGTATCAAAATCCTATGACATGGATCGGGGGCAAAAAAAATGTGATCAGAACATAATTATAAATATTATCTTGTAATATTCCACAAAGCAGGGACAAAGTAAATAAAAACATCACATTTTACATTTTGAAATGTGTCTAAGGTCAAGGTTTGCTCCTACTTTTGCAGCTCTTATAGAAGCTGTGTTTAAAATCCTGCTCCTGCTAAATTTCTGACTATTACCACCCATTACTGAAATATCTGATCACAACCCTCCCTCCATCTGCAGAACCATTAATTGATGAAAATAAATAATTATACTCGATGAACAAATAGGGATTGTATTTCTGCTAGTAAAAATAGCTGTTGATATATTTAGTTTGAATTGTGACTAGTAAGAATATGATCTGGACTAGGATTAATTATATTGTTTCTATGTAAAATAGGAATTACTAGCTGTTGATTAAATGATAAAATGGCTTGCCACGTGAACTCGGGTCTGCTTTCTCAGCCAAACACGGTCCATGCTTCTGCTCACAAATAGATGCCATGAACGACAAGGTGCTTCATTAAATTACTGGTATTTACATGTTTAGTGACAAACCTGAACACAGTTAGCTCTGCTGCTGTTTACTTTCCCAGATGCAGTCAAAGCTTTGATTTTTTTCGGTATTTTATTAGTTCGTGAACTCGGAGGTGTTTTGTAAACAAAGTTTGTGAATGATGCAGCCGACGTCTGACGTGGGCTAGCTGCAGCAGGAGGAACGGGGCTTTGTGGTTCATAACAGACTTTTTAGCACCGAAAAAGAGATTTCTTACCATTTTTTTTGTTCCCTGCTCTACTCCAGTCTTGGTTTCATAACTAATTATCACAGAAGGACCCGCTGGATCCCATACCCAAAGCAGCGCTCTCACACACGAGGCTACTAGCATAAAAGTCTCATCGGTAAAGTAGGTCTGCTTCATAGCGAAGCCAGCGTACACCGCCAGTCCAGCGGCTGGTCTCTATAGTAGGAGGAGCCTGCTGCTAACAGACCGGTGTGACAGAAAGGAGCGGACCCTCTGAGAGCAGCCGCAGCCGTGTTTACTAAAGGCGAAATAATCGCTCTCTAGTTTTTAACGTTAACAAAAATAACAAATTGAGTTTTTTCATCAAACTAACTTGGGTGATCTTATAAACAAAACCGTGCAGTTTGTTTTTCAAGCATTTTCCAGGACTCAATACAGAAATCAAGCACTTTCCATAACTTGAAAACACGTTATTGAAATTCAAGCATTTTCAAGGATTTCAAGCACCCGTACGAACCCTGTTACATTAAAAGACTTGGCATCCTTTTGTTCCTAAGACATTGCCCTGTCGTTATTTGTATAGATATCCAACTTCATATTGAGATCTGATGTATCTAATGTGTTACTTTAAAGTGTTCCTTTAAGTTTTGTGAGCAGTGTGGAAAACACAACAGTAAAAAAGTTGATTTTTTTTCCCTCTCTTTTTTCATAAAGAGCGATTTGTCATGATTTATTTAACTGTAGTTTTATTTGTGTTTGGAGCACATAAAAAGGGTTATATGGTCTTGTAGACCAGGCTCTGCATATTTTTTTAGAGGTGCAGTGTTACGATCACTACCTGGATTGCACAGACAGCACTCCTGCTCTCAATGCTTTCAGCATCATAGACATCTCCTGAGCCCAAGGAGAGCAGTTCTCCCTGACAAGCCTCTGCTTCTGCCTGTACAGCTGATCCCAACTAGTGATCACCAACGGAGTCTTCAAAAGGTTCAGGCTGCCTGACCCGCATGGGACTCAGTGGTGCTCTGATGTCTCCACAACACTTTGTTTTAAGCCTGCCTGTAGCTAGTGATCTTGACAACCAAATACATGGTTTAGAAAACTTTCCTTTTAATGTGGATGTCCTGGTTTGACTAGTGCTGCCAGCTACAATATTTGAGGCTTTCTAGTTTTGGTAATGAGTACTTTGAACCCTCCTAAGTTAGTTTGATTAAGAGTTGTTTTTTCACCATTAAAGGGGACCTAGAATGTAAACCAACATTTTCCTTGTTGTTGTTGAATAAAGACATCTTGGGTGGTCAACAGCAGCATGCCAAAAAGTCAAAGTCATGTGTGACCTATTTTTTATGTAAATTAGAAAGTTGAAAAAGGCAAGAGAAAAACTTCTGATCTGAGAAAACCTTCCTTAACACGTCACTAGGGGGAGCCACGCCTCCTCAAACCTGCATGTCTCCAGTGTCTGAGGCCTTCTGGGGAAACGAACCAATAAGCAAGCAGCTCATTATCATATTCATGTCCTGGTCGAGTGGGAGGGGCTAACAGCTCTTTTCACAGCAAGGCTGGTTTAGGGGGTTTAGAATGGTCTGAATCAGGGCTCCTGGGACAGATGAAAGCCTAAAGAACATTTCTGATGCTTTTTAGAAGCTCAAAGCTGTTTTAGATTTTAGATCTTTAAAGGTCAGAACCCATATTAGGGTTTTAATGTATGTCTTCATTTTAATGACGTTTTTGCACACAAGGCTAGTTGGTACCATTCACTTACATTGTTTTATGCTAAGCTAAAGCTAAAGGAGTACTGCTGAATCAGGAGAATGAGTGGGCTGGTTACAAATAATGTTTTCCTACTTATCTAACTACGGGGAATATGGCAACAGACAAAATGTTTTCTTTGGGTAAAACTTTTACAGAATAATATTTTTATTGATTACAGATGGTTTTTAGGTTGTTCCTACTGCTTTATTGATGATTCTATCTTATTGCTTAATGTTTTAATTGATGCTGTTGGTTTTAGTGTCTTCTCTATGGTTGTGCAGCACTATATAAATAAAGTTATTATTATTATTATTATTATTATAAAAACAAATGACTCAGACTCAGATCGAAGGCAAAAAAAATGTGATGAGAACATCTCTGTCAAGATGTTTTCAGAGTCTGGGCCACTGCTTCTGGAAAGAGAAGAGCCTTACAATCATACAGTTCCTTCAGATTCCAACTTAAACACTGGCTGAAGGAAAACCAAACCTGTATCCATCAATAGTTTGTCCTCACAGTGACATGTTGTGTTTTCTTCCTGTTTTTCCCAGTTTTAAATATAATACTTTGTTTCATTGCTTTTATCACCTGCCTAGGGTCTCAGATGTAAATTAGCACTGGTGCTACAATCTGGCATATTTACTGATACAATTTGTTGTTGACGTTCATTAATATGCACTGTCCCTATTAAATAAACAAATAAATAAATATCTGCCCGATTCTGAACTAAAATAAAACCACTTTGTTTATACTTTTCAGTTCAAAATGTATTTGTCATCAGGGGTGCACAGAGAAATAAACATTTAGTTCAACATGATCAAGACGGCACAGCTCAGAATTTAACCCACAGCATGAAAACAGATTGGTGTAGATAGTTTTTCCACGTTTCTTTGTAAAATGGGTGGAAAGTGACTTTTATAAACATGAAAAAGAAAAAAATGGTTCCTCTGCTTCTTCGCCAGCACCAGTTTTCATTCAGCTCCTCCATCAGACATTCATCGACAACATGAGGAACTGTGAGGGAAAGTAGAGCGTCAGAGCAGCTCATTAAAAACAATCTGCAGGTAAATTAAAGCTTCAAGATTAAAGAAGAATAAAGAACAAAAAGCTGAGATCACAGAACCAGGATCTAATTATTCATCTATAGGGTTTTATTAGGAGGTCACATAGTTTTACCTGCATGATGTTCATGTTCACCTTCCCCGTGTTGGATGTGTCCAGCGCCTGGAAAACTCCTACACAGGAACGATGACGTCATCAGCTCAAACTCTGTTAGCGTTCATCTAAATACAAACACTCTTATATTTGTACCGGAGACTTACTGAACATGTTCTCCAAACGGACAATGCAGGTGAGGTAGTCATCAAAGTCGATTTCATAGTCATCGTCAGCAAACCTCAAACCGATCAGCTGCAGGAGCCTGTTGTTCAGCTGCATGCCTGCATGGGAATGAAGCAGAACGTTTCCTTTCAACCCAAATGAACAGCTGCGAATATTTCTGCAATCGTTCTTCCAAGACTGTTGGAATTTAATTAATATGGTGAAAAAGAACCTTTAGGAATAATAACTAAACTAAGTGAAGGTGATGTACACCATGTGGACAAAAGTCCAGTTCAAGTGATTTTCCCCTCTACAGATGTCCTGTTTTTGCTTTTCTGACTCTTAAATATTTCAGAACAGCTTCGTTCTCAACACTGTGGAGGAGTTTGGTCCCACTCTTCATAACAGATTCAGCCACACTGGAGGGTTTTCCACTATGAACGGCCTGTTTGAGGTCAGATATATTCATTCAGGATGTACTGCTAGAGATCTGAATTCATGGTTCCATTGGTTCTAGCCAGTGGTTCAGGTCCTGAAGCAGCAGAGCAGCTCCAGACCATCAAACCACCACCGTGTCTGACTGCTGATGAGAGGGTGTTGAGTGTTTTACTCCAGATGGAACAGGACACACCCACCAGAGGCTTCTGCTTTGTCCCATTAGTCCACGGATTATTTACCCAGAGGTCTCTGGGATCATCAAGAGGTGTAAATGTGAGACAGCTCTTTGTGCTGTTTTGGGTCAGCCAAGGTTTTGGCCTTGGACCACCAACGGAGGACATTTTTGCCCCATTTCCTTCTTATTATTAAATCCTGAGCACCAACCTTCGGGTATTTGCATCAGACCTGTTTCCACGGATGAATGAATTCACGCTGACAGCCGTACAGTCTGGAGTTATAAACACCTGGGATAGAAGTAGAGACATGCCGAAGAGCCCGGTCACTTTGGGTGTGACTGTTACTAAGCAGATGGTGGACACAGTTTTTGTCCAGATAAACGGGAAGAAAGAGACCCACACTCAGACTGTCAAACTAACCTTGAATATGAACATTGGTCCAGTCACACAGGTTGGAGGAACAAAGTATTTCTGTACCTTGTGGTGTTGGACGTGTGAATGAACAAGACGCTTAAAGGAGCACAAGAATGCCGTTGATTTATATTTGGAAACTGATCTTTTATAAAGCAGATAAAGTTTTGTTGGAGCCTAAAATGTCCCAGGAGCCCTGAGAAATGGCCGACTAGAACATGCAAAGTAAGGGTCATTATAAAATACCCGTTTCCCCGTCCACTCCACTCCACCAGTGTGTGTGTGTGTGTGTGTGTGTGTGTTGGGGGGTGGTGGGGGGGTTGATTCAGTCAATGGTAGAAGGGTTGTAGACAAAAAATACCGGACCGCAAACTGTGGATCTATCTGGCATTCATGTCTAGTCTGGATTTTACCAGTAGCTATATCCTGGAACCTGAGTGGTGAGTGTTTGTTTTTCTCATAGATATCATATTTATCGCTAGATGCCTTAACTGGGAGTCGACAGTGTCCCTACACGGCGGCCATCTTACTGCCGACAGCAGACGCTCCGCTCTCAATGGTAGCAGCTGGAAGGTGAGTGATAACTCACACAAAAACACTCACAACTCCATGAAATATTAACGGATTTGCATTATTACAATCCTTATAACACATAGGCTTGATAGGACATACTTTAACATTTTTAAATTAACGGGCCAAATCCGTCATATTTCACAGCCACATCTCTGATCAAACCGTTTGAAAATCGGTATAAAATTGAGCTAGAGTTATTTATATGTACATGCACCATTGACACCAATGTTACGAAACTGCATACGACTCGGATCACCTGTTTTCTTCCTCATTCAAATTCTACAGATCAATAAAATGTCTGCCAGCAAAAACAAACAGAAAGTTATAAATGAGTCGTTTGTGTCTCCTCACCTGCAGCTTTGAGAGCGTTACGAAGCTCATAGGAGGACATCTTTCCTGAGCGGTCTGTGTCAAAGGCCAGGAAGAGCATCTGGAACAAAACCATTGTTTATACCTGAGAAACGCTCCCCAAACCCGTTCATCCCAGTCTAACTTATCCACTGGAATCAGTACACACAATCCACTTCTTCATCTTCTCCCAGAACACCTTGAACTCCTGGAACTCTAGCTTCCCTGTGTTGTCCACCTGGTTGACTGTTAAGGAATATGTTGGGATTTCATGCAAGACAAAGAACAATGTTTACATACTGCTATGGGGGGTAGGATACATCCATTAGGTTGATGATACTGTGACAGGTACTGAGACTCAGGCCATCAAATTTGATCTCTTTTCCTGAAGGAAACAAAACAAAAGACACACAATGAAATGTGCAATTATAGGATGCACATATACAACGCTGAGCTAGGCCTGTTCAGAGGAAACAACTGAAGGACTTTTATGTAGTCACAGTTTAAGAATGAAATTTAAATGTTAAAATTGCTAAAATGCTATTTAAAAGTAGAAATGAAGAGAATAAAGTTGTTATTTTGAGACTGGAATCTTTTACTGGGTTCTCATGGAAAGATGTTGTCTGCCCACTGTGACAAGCTGTTAACCAACATAATTAATCTCTATTTCGCTCAACTGTGGCTCTTCAAAGGTCCGTCTACAAAAGGTAAGATACTGATATTTCATTATTGTTCCACAGAAACCGACTTCAGGCTGTATGCACAGACCCCGGTTTGACAAGTTCTGACCTTTAAGCCAGTTGAATCACTTCCGGGTCACAGCAGCGTTAGTCTTCTCCATGGCATCGGTACGCTATTGCTGCAGGACCTGCCGAGGATAACGATCAACAACATACTCAGGGTACTCTAGGCCAGGGGTTCCCAAAATGTTTTCTTTGAGGACCCCCTTTCTTGTGTCCAAGACAAGCCAGGACCCAAACCCAACTCCTACACGCATAAACACATTAAATGTGATCATTTACAAACTATCTACAGACATACTGAGTCATAACTTTTATATGGAGTTCTGATTATACTGTAGGGTGTGTTATTGGGATTTTATAAATGAAATTTTTACAAATAAAATCTTGCTAACCTCACAACCTCAGCAAAGACAAAATTTTGGGGACCCCCTGCAATCTTGTGGAGACCCCCTTGGGGGTCCCGACCCCCAATTTGGGAACCCCTAGACTCTAGGCCAGGGTTATCCTGTTGATGGTTATCCTTGGAA
Source organism: Aphyosemion australe (assembly GCA_006937985.1). Taxonomy (NCBI): domain Eukaryota; kingdom Metazoa; phylum Chordata; class Actinopteri; order Cyprinodontiformes; family Nothobranchiidae; genus Aphyosemion; species Aphyosemion australe. The sequence continues at coordinate 53,218 of SSNS01000815.1, forward strand.
GGTGACGTCCTGCAACGCTGCGATAGAGAACACAAAACCCAGAAGTGATTCAGCTGGCTAAACAGTCAGGAAGCATCAAAACGGGTTCGTGGCATGAACCCTGTTGTTGAAAAAAGGGAATTGTTAGCTAAACCACCTCTAGCCTAGAGTTTCAGGTTCAGTCGTTTTATTCTTGTGTGTGAATGGGTGAATGACTGGTTGTGTTGTAAAGCGCATTGGGGGGTTGTAGAAAACTACTATATATGCAGGCCATTGACCATTGTAGTTGTATCTGGAGCCAAAATAAACATGTAGAGAACTTCTCACACTATTGCATTAGCTGTGTTTGGCTGTGTGCAGCCCCAACTCCCTGGATTTTCTTTAGAGTCATGATTCTACGTGGCTGCCAGTTAAGATGTTCTAGTTTCGTCACTGTTCAGTGGGCGAGGGTGGTTCAGGAGCTAAGAGTTTGTCCTGTAAGCAGTGGGTTGCTGGTTCCAACTGGAAGCTGCTGATGGTCAGAGGGACCGGTGGTGCCTTCATTCTGCAGCCTGGCCTCTGTCAGTGTGCCCAGGGCAGCTGTGGCTACATGTAGCTCATCACCACCAGCGAGTGTGTGAATGAATGGATGAATGACTGAGAACAGAGTAAAGCTCTGTGGAGCCCCTGGACTTGATTAAGCGCTGTGCAAATGCAGGCCATGTTCTCCATGTCCCCAACCCCTGACCAGCACTGTGACAATAGACAAAAATGACTCCAAATATGACGTTTTCCTTCAACTTACTCCTGCTGAGAACACCGTTCAGCATCTGCTGCAGCTCTCTGACACAGATAGCGTTGTCCTGGAGACACAGCAGCATGAAAGAGAAAAGAAAAGTTACATCTACACACCATCTGCTGATCCATCTAAGACAGTTTCCTGGCTCACCTCCCGCAGCACCATCGATGGAGGAATGCTTACATTTAAATGTCTATTTTATTCAGGTATTGTAATAACTATTAGTGATGCACACATGTGTAAATGTGTCAAGGTGTCCTGCAATACATGAGTCAGTCATTCTGGTGAGTAGAAGGTTGGTAACAGACTAGCTGATATAAACTCTGTTTCTTTGTTTACAGTAATGTTAATAAACTCTCACATAATGTCTCGTGTGTGTGTGTGAGTGGTGTATAACAGTAAAGGGTCTGTTAACCACAGTATGTTGATAATAAAGCACATCAGATATTAAATTTGAAGACACCACCACTGCTGCGTCCTAGGAGCGGCCCAGCTGAGGTAGGAATCTTAATTTTTCTGCACGAGGAGTGGAAACCAACAACACCTAGGCTGGGATTCTGCTTGGATCGTACCTTCCTAGTCCGTCTGTCAGTGTAACCTGGCTTGGTCACACTTCTACAGCACACCACATCACCAAAGGGGCTCCCCACAGCTCAGTACTGGGCCTCCTCTTTGTCATACAGCCCACCTCAGCGGGCCAGATCATCTGCTATGCTGACAATACCCAGCTCTATATGTCATTCCCACCTCAGACGCGCCATCTCAATCACAAATGTCGGACGGTGTTCCTGATGTATAGACATGGATCCATCACCTACAGCTAAACCGCTGGAACCCAGAACTGTTTGTCTTCCCAGCCAAACCAGTCACACACTACAATATCTAAATCCAAACTGAATCATTATCTCTTGCTCCATCAAAGCTAGCTTGAAACTGGGGTGTCACGACTGATGACCAGCTGTAGCATCCATCACTTGCTTATCATTGATTAGCATATGAAACGTGTAACATACCCAGCTCCTGGAGCAGTCTATGATCATCTCCCATCTTGGCTTCTGCAATGCCCTTCTAACTGGTCTCCCAGTCTGTTCTGTAAAACCTCTACAAATGGTCCTGAACATGGCCTTGTTTCTAGTCTTTAATCAGCCTAAAGGATCACACATGACTCCTCTGTCCGTTGAGCTCTAATGGTTACCCTTAGCGACCAGCATCAAATATAAATCACTGATGTTGGTCTACACAGTCTTGAAATCTCTTGTAAAGGCTAATGTCAGAACTTGGTCATCTGCACCACGCTCCAGACAATCCAGACTCATTCCCTGGATCGCTCCACGGTGGGAGAACGACCTACTGAGCCACCAGAACAAGTGTCCCTGTCTACCTTTAAGAAAGTCTTGAAGCTCTGCAGAGAGCATCTCCTAGCACCTATATGTCCCTTCTGCTACTATAGTACAGTCTCTTTGTGCATGTCCCTCTCTGCTCACGCTCTATTTCTACACTGTTACGTCTGACAGAGCCCGACTAGTGTTCTTCCCTCTAAGTAACTTCTCGTTAGCTCAGTGGTAATTGTTTTGTCACATTTGTAAGTCGCTTTGGTCAAAAGCATTTACAGCAAACACATGAACATTTATTACCGAACCAGCCAGCTGCTCAAACAGCCTTCTCAGGCTTTTCTCTTCACTCGTTTCCTCTTCTGGAAGGCTGGGCATGGGTGGCTGGTGGAAAGAACGCCGCTTTAGAACAAGCAGGAATAACTGACTGATTAACGATCAGAGTCTGGGTGATTTACTTACGTCTGGCAGATCAGCATCAACAGTTGTCCCCATCTCTCTATGAAACATAAACAAAAGCTCTTAAAACTGGGTACACCTATCTATTCAACTCTACTGGTGCAGTAATATGACCTCATGAGCACTCTTCATTAGATTTCTCATTGGGGTATAAAACAATCACTGAATACTCACACAGCTCCGGCCTTCTTCTCAGAGAAGATGCGGATGAGAAAGTCCGCCTCCTGGTGTGGCTGGAAGGTCGTGGGGACCAGCAGGTATTTACCAGGGGGCAGGGTGAAGCGCTCTGCCACCTCCCGCATGTTGATGTAGGTCCTGCTACGAGCCTTGGATGCATTGTAGCGGAAGAAATCCTTTCCCATGTGGTCCTCGTCATTTGGAGCCTGCATGAGGAGACACAAAGAAGGCCTAGTGTGGGCATTTTAAGGTGATATGAAATCACTAGTTAAAGGTCAGGTAGAAGAAGGTTCTCTGGAGGTTTGATTGCTTGATATGGGAGTTTTGAGTCATCAGTGGTGAGGTTTCCCCATGTTGTCGGTGGCACTGTGCTGCTGTGATTTATGCTAGCCAGCTACATATGCTAGCATACTAAATTGTAAAAGGTGCCAACAGTGGGTTGAAAATGTAAGATAATGTTTTGTTTTAACGGTTTTCTGTTGTGGCTGGTGCAACTGGTGCATTTGCTGCAACCATCAAATTCTGTGTCTCTAGGGGGGAGTCGAGGAAAGGGGGTTGCACCTTGAACTGAATCTTACACTCCACCTTTAAGACACTACAGAGAAATGATAAAATAAATAAAATGAAATAAAGCTCAAGGTCCAAAGTCCTTGGGCTTAATAAGCCAAAGGTGTTGAGTATTGTTTCTGACCTGATACATGGCAAAGCCAATGGTCTCCAGGTCCAGGCCTTCTTTCCTTAGTCTTCTTCTGTTCTTTTGCATTAAAGCAATCACCACACTGCACAGATGATGGTTGTCATCAGCATCCTCCAGCTCCAGCTTAAACTGAGGGTTGGTCCAGAAAGTGTCTGCAAGACAGTTTGATGCAAACGTTTTAGTCTCATCTGAGCTGTTTTAGATCAAAAAGATCTCATATTCTAACTCCACAGTGAGATATCAACATATGTGTAGATCTGAGGAAAGCGTCTCGTACCGATGAAGTTCCTGCAGCCTCCAGCAGTGGAGCCACGAATCCAGTTGCCCTCAAACGTGTTGACGGCCCACTTGTGCATCGTGTCATCACCGAGAGCATCAGGAGTCATGTTGCAGATTTCAACTTTGTCGTAGTTCTTCTTAAAGTCCTCAAACTCCATCCTGCATGCAAAACAAAGTATTTCCAGTTGTGTCTTGACTTTTAGTGTGTGTGTGTGTGTGTGTATGTGTGCATGCGTGTGTGCGCGCGTGTGTGTGTGTGTATGTGTGTGTGTGCATGTGTGCATGTTTGTGTGTGTGTGCATGTGTGGGTGTGTATGTGTGTGTATGTGTGTGTGTGTGCATGTGTGTGTGCGTATGTGTGTGTGCGCGTGTGTGTGTATGTGTGTGTGTGCATGTGTGTGTGTGCATGTGTGTGTGTGCATGTTTGTGTGTGTGTGCGCTCGTGTGTGCGTGCGTTTGTGTGTGCATGCGTGTGTGTGTGCGCTCATGTGTGCATGTTTGTGTGCGTGCGTTCGTGTGTGTGTGCGTTCGTGTGTGCATGCGTGTGTCTGTGCGCTCATGTGTGCATGTGTGTGTGTGCGTGTGTGTGTGTGAAAAACCCTCATACAGATAAAGCCTGACCAACAGAGCTGGAGAACATCATCTGGGGTCAGATGCATCTCCTCTCTGCAGATCAGCAGCCCAGACTTTCATGCTCCTGCAGGCTCTGTTCTGTTTTTCATCCCTCTTCTATTTAAAACAGTGACCTCTAAAGAAGCACCCAACAAAAATGACTGGGACTCGAACCAAAGCAGAACCAGAAAAACCAAAGAAATTCCAAGTGAGGAGACTTTCTATAATCAACACCTGGATAAGGTCTCAGGGCATGAACTTGAACATTATTCGCACCAGGTGTAGCTAGTGTCCCTTTGTAAGGCAGGTAAACACATTAGGTGTCAGATATGGAGACTGAATGAAGCGATAAAACAGGCTCGTTGTTTTCTGCTCACCAGAATTCCCCGTCATCAGCTGAATTCTGCTGGAGGCGGCTTTTGTCAGCGCTGTCGACATAATTCCATTCTCTGGAACTGAGAGACACAGAATTATTAGATTATTAAAGATGCTGAAGAAAAAGAGCTGCAGTAGTAAAATATCAGACCAAACAGTCAAAGTGAGAACTTTATAAACCAATAAAAACTTTTCTTCAACACTTTTCTGTGTTTGAAAAATTAAAATAAAGTTTTGTTCTTACTCGTCGCTCCAGGGGCCGTTCCATTCCACCTGACCCCAAGGGTTCCTGATCCGGACCAACTTGACCTTTTGACCCCTGAAACTCACCTAAACATCAAATAGAAATTGCTTTGTGACTTTTTACAAGTTTACAACTTTAAAGGTGTTGAAAACTTGTTTAATCACTACATCTGCAGTGGTCTCTGGTAGGAATGAAAGCCTTGTAAGGCGTACTCTGGGGTAAAAAAGGCCCTGTGCACCACTTTCAGGCACAGACATCATATATAGAGACCCCTCGTGGACCGGCGCTGTGGCCGGCCGCCATCTTAGTTGGGTTTCCATTCGAACCCAGTGCATTGATTTCTACTGAGGAAGGTGCTTACCCAGCTATAAAACACATTTTATTATGCTTTGTCACAAATTCTGACACATGGTATGGCATGATAGTTAAAATATAAATATAATGAAATAAAATAAATTTAAAAATTTAAATATAAAACCTTAACAGGTAGGCTAGAAATGACCCAGAAAAGTCCCACCTGATCTGTTTTCAATAGTGCGCCGGTTGTTGCAACCGTAGGCTGCACAAAAACGGGCAAAGTTGCTCATTCTGCGTTTTCTCGAGTTGGGTTTGGAGAGTGAGGGACCCATCCAATATGGCGGCGACGCTATTATGCTCTCCAGCGCCCAATGGGGCGTATACGTATTCATGTCTATCCTTTCAGGAACTAGAAGTGAGCCACATAACAGCTGAGATTCAGACGGCAGAATTTGGAGTCTTACTTCCTGATATGTGGACATCTCTCCTCTGATTGGCTAACAGCAACACGACTCTACCACTGACTCTGTTTGCTCTGCAACGTTGATGTTTTATCTCCACAAATAACACAAGCCTGGAGGAGTTCTGCTGTGTGGTGGAGTTGCTAATGCTAACGTTAGCTTCTACTAGCCCAGACGTTCTCTGCTGCTTCCTGGACGCTAAACCAACAACAGCCTTCCCCGTCGTGAGTCAAGATGGGTGAGTCCATGAATGTTCAGTGACAGTGTGACGTAGATCTGTCAGGATTTTCTAATCTAGAGTTTCACCTAGAGTCTGTTTTCTATCAGAAGCTGATGCAGGAGATAGGTGGAGGAGACTATTTTCATGTTCAGTCTGCATGAAACACTCAGAGTGACCCGTTAGAATCAGAATTAATCATTAAAAATGTGTTTTTCAGTGAACCACACCTTTAAAATCTTCTAAACAAAAAATGTCTTTAAGTGGCTTAAGGTGTAATTTGTCTTCATAGAGAAATGTGATGAACATTTTTATTACCCAAGTGTTTTTTTACCTAATAGGCACAAAACCAACTTAATGAGATGGTTTCCCACACCAGTCTGATGTTACATGAATGATTTAGAACCAGTTGTTTATGAGGTTCTGAAACTGATTCCTGTTCAGAACCCAAGGCTTCGCTCATCTATGGCGTTCTTTCTCCAACAGGACAGCGTCCTACCTCATCCACGCCTGTGATGGAGTAGGCATGTCCCTTCACCAGGCCTGTAGTGGTCTTGGCCTCAGACTCTGCAGAGCTGGTGATCTGGAGAGAAATGGAACCATTATGCCATTAGAACTGAGGAATTAGAGTCAGACACGACAGACTGGAAGGTTATATTTTAGTGTTTTACATCTATGGAGCATCCCATCATGGAGCCTCGGTCCAGAGCCTTCTTCATGATCAAGAACAGGTTTTCTGGAGCGCTCTTAGTTTCGTACGTTTCTCCAACTCCACCAGTGAAGTCCTCCATAGCCTCCATGGTGCTGCCGCCTTTCAGAGCCTCATAGCTGCCATTTAGTCTAAAGGGAACAGACAAGCTCAGCGGCTGACACGAATAAGTCACAGCGACGTAGGGAAGGGTGGCTTCATAAATATTTTATCCGTTTATTTTCAGCCTAAATAGACGTAAGTACAGATGCTATTTTACTTGGCGTAGGCTTTCTCCATCAGAGCGCTCCAGAACTCGTTGACGGAGGCAGAGTGAAGCATGATGAGCTTATTTCTCACTGTCGGCAGTCGGTCGTCCACCACCACGTCCAGCCATTTGTTGTGCTGCCAGAACTGAGAGAGCAAAGAGGACCCGGGTCACTGGGGGGTTTACTGGTTCTGACACCAGGCTCTAGCTTAAGAGACGTTTCTCAGGATTCTCCTTAACCTGTCCAGTTCTGCTAGTTTAGTCACCTTTCAGGGGTGTCTGAGATACTCCTCCTATTGGGTAGTTTACTTTACTGATCCACTTGGGCAACAACGGTGGGAATAACACCAAACTAAAAGGCCTCATGTATCAGTGTTACTTTGACATAAACACTCTTTAACTGTCCTCTGGATGCATCATCGCTGCCACATTTAGCTGCTGTTGGTGATTTTTAACATGTAATCAATCATACAGGTGGAAAGACATCACATGAGCTGCTTTGTGATTGTGTCCGTTTTAAAATGGCAGTGATACCGTTTGGCTGCATCTGGACTAGCTCATCGATCCTAAGGCCCAATCCCAATAATTGCACTTGCACCCTTGCGTCCTTCAATTGTGCGTTCCCGGCCAGGGGTGCGAGTGCGTAGGGTGTCCCAATTCCCAAGTGCAGAAGTTGACCACGCCCATTTTGCACCCTTAATCCGCACTTCACCCAAGTCCACAGCGATGCGGACTTCGGGCAAGGGTATTACCCACAATCCATTGCTGCGTGGGAATTTTGGGAAGAAGGCGGAGCAATGGCTCTTTTCTGAAAACATGTATTTTCAAGAAGTTCATTTTAAGACGATTAATGATATTTATTCATGCTCTGAATGTCTTAGACTAAGATATAAATGTGGACAGCAATTAATTTAAATTTAGTCAAATAGTTGTTTGTTTGTTTGATTGAAAGCTGGTAATAAAGATTTTTAAAAAAGCACAAACAGCGACCGGCATCCCAGCGAGTTCGATGACGCAATGCTCACTGTCCCAATTCGGCAATTATTTGCACACTTGTGTACTACGCACTCAAAGCCTTACTGCGCACTTCCTCTAAGTGCACTTCACAGAAGGGTGTAGGGCGCAGTGTGAATATTGGAATTGGGTCTATAAGTCAATTATGTCCAATGCTGGTCCTCATGGGCCACCGTCCTGCAGGTTTTAGAGGTTTCTCAGCTTCAGCACAGCTGATTTTAGTCAGCAGGTGACTAATGGGCTGCAGAGCTAAACAAGCTGCTGCACAGGTAATTCAACCAGCGAATCAAGTGTGTTGGAGCAGGAAAACAACTAAAACACACAGGATGGTGGCCCTAGAGGACCAAGATTGGACAGCCCTCCGATATAAGCTATTTTTATGAAAGGATGCTACAAAGGAAGCTAACTACAATGGGTACCACTTTTCTTCCACTATAAAGGAGTCCTGGCATTTAAGAAACCATTCACGCGTCTCCAGGCCGAGCTGTACCTGGAAGTGAAAGATGCCAGCGTATTTATAGTCGAAGTCCTGGTTACGGGGGACGACTCGGGCCATTATGTCCTTTTTTAGAGTCAGAGAAGCAATCGCTGCAAGGAGCCAGCAGTCGCCTGCAGAGCCAAACACGAAGCTTCGTTAATCACCAACAAAGTCTGTAGATTAGAGACAGAACAGAAGAGAAGTACCCACCAAGCTGGCCTTGGCAGATGTCCGTCCTGTCGGCATCTCCTACTATAAACTTTGGGTCTTTGCATATTTCCTGTGGAAGTGCAGAAACACAGAGAAGGTTGGTTGGTATTTAAAAAGGACAGATACCAGTTCTTCTGAATAGGTGTGGTCACATTCCACACACCTTAATCAGCCTGAAATCCCAGTTGTTCAAACTGATAATTCACACATACGCTACATGCCAGTATTCACGCTAGAGCTACGCCCTAGAGAGAAATGTCTCCAGCGTGAGTTCTCCAGCCTGGTCGGTGCTGCCGGGACGGTAACAGGTGAGCTGATGAGGCTGGTGGAACTTCTCACATTCTCAGAGATTTCCTGTGAGGAACCTAAAGCTGAGTAGACCTGAGTGGACATTTCCACCACCAGGCTCACGCAGAGAGGAACCTACACCAGGTGTATTTACACAGGTTTCAGGCAGAACTGGTTTTTCTGCTGCGATGATGAGGAACATGATGCAAAAATAAAGTTTCACTCCAACGATCCAATTTCAGTTTGATACTAAATGTATTATTTCTGTAGATTTAGATGAATTATTTTTAATGACAGTAGACTTTAATCCCCCTCCCCCCACAGGACCACCTCTAGAACCCTGAAATCTCCGTTTCAAAAGTCCCGCTCTTTCTTACCGGAGGCCTCTTCCATTGAAACTGGACAGGAACGCTCTGGCTGTAGAAGAGCGAGGAGTCACAGGCAGGGAAGTCCGGATCCTCAAACAGGACCCTCTTGTCGAGACACTCCTGTCTCAGCTGCTCAAACGTCTTTCCGTCCCACTGTGCACTCTCAGCCTGGATGGGATCGCCGCTCCTGGAAGACAGAGGGGACTGCAGAGGCATGTTGTTCTTCAGATACGAGTCCAGAGAGCGGAGCAGAGGAAGGTGTGAGGTGAGCTGCGATTGCCTGAGTGGCCCGTTCTGAGTCTGGTGAAGGGACCAGTCTGGCTGCTGGGTAGGGCTGGTTTGTGCACACACCCAAGCAGAAACTGGTTTTTCCTCCATAGTGACTCTTGGTCTGCCCTTACTCTCTGGGCTCGGCCTCCAGGAGGACTCGGCTGCGTTGACAAAGCAGAAACATTTCAAATCCTGGAAAAGAAGAAATTAAACGCTTAAGCGCTGTCCTGCAACAGCAACAAAGGTGCACCGAAGCGTTGAGAAGGGGGTGATCACACTGTATCAGGGGTTAGGAGATGCCCTGTAATCGGTGAGTTGCTGGTTCAAACCCTGGCTCTGCCTGTGTCTGGCAGCCTCGCCCCAGAACAGCTGTGGCTACGATGTAGCTCATCACCACCAGGGTGTGACTGTATAAAGTGCTTTGGAGTCCCTGACTTACAAAAGTGCTGTGCAAATGTGCAATATTTGATGTTCTACAACCCCCCAAGGCGCTTCACAACACAATCAGTCATCCACCCATTCACTGGTGGGGGTGAGCTACATCGTAGCTACAGCTGCCCTGGGGCGCACTGACAGAGGCGACTCCTACACTGGTGCCACTGGTCCCTCTGACCACCACCAGCAGGCAAGGCAGGTTAAGTGTCTTGCCCAAGGACACAACAGCAGCATTCTATGGGGGGAGCCAGGATCGAACCTGCAACCTTCCGATTACTGGACAACCCGCTCTACCTCCTGAGCTGCTGCTGCCCTTATGTACTTTGATTATGATGGAAAGTAAAAGCTGAAAACGTCTCACTGAAAAATTCAGGTTATAAAAGTGACAGAAAGCTCCGAGTAAATCACCTAATGTCGAGTCAAGCTGGCCAGGTGACTTGTTAAATCCGTGTCTCTGCAGGTGGAACGTCCTCCACACTTAGAGAACACCAGAGATGTGGTCCTCAGGTCTCCAGCGGCCTCTCACTGTCGCCTTTAGGAAGCTGAATCTGTTGGTTGACCAAACGAGAGTTTGGAAAGTGCCAACGATTACATGAATGAAAGAATGGGGTAGTTCCAGGCCTCCCTGGGTGTGATGCTTCTGGGTCAGAGGTTCAGTGTGTTTGAAATAACTGCAGGTATGTTGTGGGTCAAGGACTGTAACCTAGAACAAAGAGTAGCACACAAAACCCAGAGGAACAGAAATAACAGTACAAAGTTAAAGTTTGAATATGGAACAATTTAATAAAAAGTTTTTTTTTAATAATCCCTCCACGAGGCGTTTAGATGTGAGCAGAAAGAAGCTACAGGATTTCCTTTTAATTAAAAAATAATCAAAGATTTATTTTGACAGGCGTGACACTGGGTTTATGTTTACATCTACCAGCCACTAGAGGGCACCGTTACGGTTTTCCAAATACGGTAAACCGTCCGCCAGGCTGGCTCTGTGGAAAATGGCTGACTCGGCAAGTCAAGCAGCTGCTTCTGAGCCCAGAAGACATCGTTGTCCTTCTCAGAAGAGGGGCGACCAGAAAAGATCTAAACCCAGAGTGAGTGTAGGTCTCTGGACACGGTGCTGGCTGCTTACTTCACGTATCGGCAGAGAAGCCGGCATCCCGGCGGCTGGAAACCTTGTTCTATTGCTGCAGCTACAACCTCCACACACTAGATGTCGCTTTGGTGTTCGTGTTCCAGATTCCACAGCACCAGAAAAAAAAGACTTAAAAGAGAACCATGCACTACCAAAACCTGCATGATTTTGGGCAGGTAAGAGGTAAAAATGTTCAAACAGTAACAAAAACACACCAGAACAGACCGGATTCTCCAGCTCCTGCCAGAGCAGGTAGTCTCACATTCCTGCCTGCAGATGAAAGCCTCACTTCCTCCCAGCCTCTCTGAGCAATGCCAACAGATGTGGGGTGTGGTCTTGGCTGCACCCTTCCTATCTTACGCTCCACATCGTAAGGTGTGTCATCTTCATTCCTGCTGCTCACTCACAGGATTCCTGTCATAGCCCAACATGAGGCCAGGCTGGGCAGCATTCCCTACCCACCGCCAGCCAACTAACCTGCAACGTTAAACAAACACCTGTCAGCAGTGGCTCGTCTGTACTCCGTGTTATTAATCTATTCAGCTGCAGCTAGGAGCACACACACACACACACACACACACACACACACCGGGCAGTCTCACAGAAACACCATGTGGTCTTGGAGACAACATACTGGACCTCCATTGGTGCTCTTCTGTTGACCAACATCAATGAGGATTCCACCTCCCATAACTGACAGCAGATCAGTTCTAGAACTCTGTGACCCTGTATGTTGGTAAAAACCTGAGGACCTGATCCGTTCACACGTTGCTGCTGCTGGTGAAGAACTTATTCAGTTCTGTTTAAAGATGGAGTTAATGACCTAGTGCTGCACAACATTAAAACTGATAGCATTAATGATGGTGCTGTTTGAGCTGCATCGTCACTAAACGATGACACATCCTCCACAACGCTTCCTGACACAGACACGCCACTGGATTAGGAGATGGGGGGGGGGGTGTTAGATCCATTCATTTCTACTTATCTTTACTGAGATGAAGTATATGTAAATGTCTACTGTCCATACATTCTAAAGATAAGTGTAAAATCTTGATCAGTGACCCCACCCCTCCACACACACTCATTTCTTCTGCTGCTCATTTTTACTAAGCTTTATGTATTTTATTGTTTAATCAAGGGAGTTTTACGCTGAACTGTTTTTATCGTATTGTTTTTTCCTGCTTTGAGTAAAGGTTCTGGATAAATACTAGGGCTGCATTGGCAAGAATCTGGCGATACGATATATTGTGATAGTAAAACACAGACGACTTGTAATTTTTAAGACTCAAGTCCAACACCAGGACACATCCAGTGTCATCACCACAGACATATTTACGTGGTGCTGCCTATTGGAGCTGCCGTAGTGGCTGGCCGCCATCTTAGATGGGTCTCCATTCACCCCCAGAGCATTAATTTCTACTGAGGAAGGTGCTTACGCAGCTAAAAACACATTTTATCAAACCTTTTCATAAAATCAGACACATGGTATGGCATGATAATTAAAATATAAACATAATTAAACAAAATAAATGAAAATATAAACCCCCAACAGGTAGGCTAGAAAAGTCACTAGTAATCCACGTGATCTGTTTTCAATAGTAGACTGGTTGTTGCAACCGTAGGCTGCACAAAAACGGGCGTAATTGCTCACTGTGTTGACTTTGGAGAGTGAGGAGACCCATCCAATATGGCGGCGACGCTGTTACGCTCTCCAGCGCTCAATGGGGCGTCTATGTATCCATGTCTATGGTCATCACAAGATCTCACTGTTCTGTCAGAATGAATTTGGAAAATCTGCTGCCACCTAGCAGTCAGAGAGTGAACTGCACCAAACAAAAGATATCGTTCATGTTTGGAGGTAAATAAAAAATAAATAAATCGACACTACTTTTAAACTCAGTACCATAACACCGAATATTGATAATTTCTTACATCCCTAATAAAGAAAGTTGTTAAAAGCATCAAAGAGCTCACCACAGCTTTATCGGACTGGAGATGAAAGACGTTTTGATTTTATTTTCTAAAAGCACATTTTGGTGATTTTGGCCTTTTATTGAAACTATTTAACATTTGAAAGTAGCACCAACCTAAAAAAACAAATGAACCATGTGTTGCTCTGATTTTCGCTCCTTTATTCTGCCTAAATACTGAAAACATTATAACTCTTAATCGTCCAATACTAAAGATGGGCACGTTTTAACAAGCCTGTTTATATTACAACATTTATTCAGCTGAATATCTCAGCCAGTCTTAGAAAATCAGATATCAAAACATGTCGTCTATTCCCAGTTTCATACACAGAGGAGGGAACACCTGGACAGGTGGAACCAGGCCCCAGTCGCTGTGGCTACGGCTCAGCCTTCTCCTGGGCTGCTGCCGTCACAAGCAGCAGGTTGCAGGACATGAACTGGATGTTCAGAATGTTGCTGCTGTTTCCAGTGTACATTCCCACTAGCTCACTGGACGAACCATCGGGAGGCGTCCCACTGTGGGAGTTGCAGATGTCCCACACACGAACGGAGTTGTCCATGGAGGACGACGCCACCAGGCTGCTGTCCGGGCTGAACGACAGGCTGGTGACGCCATCCGTGTGGCCGCGTAGGTCTTTGAACATCGCCCCTGATGCCAGGTCCCAAAGTTTCACACGCTGATCCTCTCCAGCAGACGCCAGGTACTTTCCGTTTGGCGAGAACGCGAGAGACAGCACCGGGCCGCGGTGGCCGGTGAAGAGGCGAACGGACGATCCCTGCTGGGTGCTCCACAGTCGAACGGTCTTGTCTGTAGAGCCAGTAGCAAGGTAGTTGGAGTTGGGGTGAAACCTGATGCAGTCCACATCAGAGAGGTGCCCGGCGTAAAGCCGCAGCGGATAGGTGCGAGAAAACGTCCAGAGCCGAGCAGTTCGGTCGTGCGAGCTGCTGGCAAAATACAGGCTGCAGGGGCTGACGTCCAAGTCCCACACCGGGTAGGCGTGACCCTGGTACAGCGCCGTGTTGGTGAAGCTGCCCAGGTCCCAGTAACGGATGGTCGTGTCCTCGGAGCAAGAGAGGAGGCCTGAGCTGTCGGTCAGGAAAGTCGTACGATACACAGAACCATTGTGACCTCTCAGCGTCTTTATCTCACTGCCACTGCTGTCCTCGTCATCCACCTGAGAAGTAATCACCACAAACCAGACGTCAGGCAGGACCAGCTGTTGCCATTAGGGATGCACCCATTCCGATAATCGGTCAAAGTTAACTGATACCAGTTGCCTGAAAGTGGCTTCACTGTGACTCCTCATTTCTGTTGTAGTTTTCTATATTGACCAATAGGGGGAGCTGTTTCAATCATTGTGAATGAAAGCAGAAACAGGCTCACACCTGAAAATGCAGAGATGATTATTTTCATCAAAAAGAACCTGCTGCTCAAAAAAGCTTAGTTCAGAGTCCACACTACTGCTGCTAATGCTGACTGTAGTTTTTTTATTTAAATGTGGACGCTGCGATAGGTTCATAAATGTTATGTTCATGAAAGCTGGAGACGGTGCCAATTACTTCATTTTGTTTGTAGAAAACTGTGCCATGGTTTCACAGAAAATATTTATTTTTCACCTAATATGTTAGTTTTGTGATCTCTATTAATATATTTTAGTTTTTATCTAACTCAACGTCTTTTCCTGTTGAAAATAGAGAAGAAAATAAAACCTGCATTCCAATTCATTGCATTTGTGTGTGTGGTAGAAGTATCGGTATCGGTTTGGAAAAGGTGGTATCGGTGCATCCCTAGTTGCTATAATTATGTCAGAATAACGAGGTCTTGATTTTACCGTTCAAAGATTTAATCATGAGTTAAAGCTGAAAACATCCTACAATGTTGCTCTAAAGCAGCAAGTGAGGGGTTCTCTGCATCATTTACACTAAATATTAAAGACTTCCTACCAAAAACATGAATTAGCTAAATTATTTATTGGCTCATGCATTATTGACTTAACCTGATGATAATATAACAAAGCATTTGTACAATTTAGAAGCCGATTAAACAAAAGCAGAAGGTTTGGAAGTGCCAACATAACAGTGGGTTAAAGCGGAGCAGCTATGGGAAGATGTGGGTGAGAAAACAGCTTTTAGATGAAACTTCATTTTTATTCCTGGGGGAAAACACATTACTCTTAAAGATCAACTGTTCACCACGCTGGTCGGTTAACCTGCTTCACCAGCTGCTCCCTCTAAGGATCGCTCTGATTGGATGAAATAGGAATGACGTAAACTTATATTTACTCATGAATTTATACAAGACAGGTCAAAACTGAGCTTGCTTGCCAAGTGCAATGTGACAAAATGATTTAATTAAACAATCCACTTTTGTTAATATTTTCAGGTAGTTGAGTAGTTGTAGGGCGGCGGTGGCAGCATGACTACATCACAGAGCTCTGATCAAAATGAACTGTTAATGCTACAAACGTCAGTTAGCTATGGCTTAGCCTAAAATGAACCAATGGCTAACGTGAAAAAACAAAGTATGATGCCTTAGTGGTATTTGGGCTGATCGTTACATCCCAAATAGGGGGATATTGAAGATGAAAATGACGGAGAGGTCTACTTACTTCTTCCTCTAATATATCACATGCCAGGTGGACACGGGACACATCAGCCTGATGCGGTTTGGCCTTCAGCTTCCGAGCTCGGAGGCTCCACAGTTTGACTGTGGAGCTGTCAAAGCCTGCAGCCAACAGCCGGCTGTCAGGTGACACCTCAGCAGTGTTCAACAACTGTTCCGTATGATGGAAGGCATAAAAACAGATGGTGGTGAGAGAGGGTGGGCCTTCACTGACTTTTTTAATAGAATCCTGTAGATTCTTGAGAGCCACCTCGTTTTGCGGGATCCCTGCAGGAACCTCTATCACCTCCCCACCTTCTGCTCCATCCACACCTGCCCAGGAGGAGGAGTTTGAAGTGGCCACAGAGCCACCAGCAGCTTCATACAGCTGGTAGTCTGTACGTGTTGTAGTGGTGACCTCCACCTGTAGGTGTGTGCTGAGAACCCTGCAGAGGGCTCCGTTTTCCTCACTCTGCAGGTAACGCAGCAGGTAGCTATAGGCCGGTTCTGTCAGGTGAACCACGTACTTGTGCTCCAGAAACACTCTCAGTTTGGGGTTTGCTGCAACCTCCTGTACAGTGAGAACATGGCGGAGCTGCTCTATCACAACACGCTGCTCGCTGTCCAGGAGAAAGGTGTTGTGAAAGCGTGAGTAAAAACTATCTATGGCTCCCTTCAGGCCACAGCGCACCATGTCCAGGTGGAGGTAGACGAAGAGTGGGTAGAGAAGGCTGCTCACCTCCTGGGCCCAGGAAATCTCTGTTTCTGTTGATGGAAAAAAACATTTAGAAGAACTGGAACCAGGATGTGCAGCGACCAGCAGGTCTGTGGATGATGACGTACCTGAGAGAAAGGAGCGCAGCCTGGAGTACTGCGTCTCATACTGCTGCGGGTCAGACTGGCAGGGCGCAGCAGAAACGATGTTGGCGTAACCAGACTCAGCCTGCACTGCTTGTGGAGAGAGGGCAGAGCAAGAACACGGTCAGGTGTCTGAACCCTAACCCCGGCCCGGGACCAGTAGATGTGCTCACCTGTCAAGCTGGCAGCCATCTCTTCAGCCGACTGAAAGAGTTTGGCTCCTTTCAGAGACGCGTCGGTGTCCACATACTGCCTCCTCTTCAGGTACTGAGCCACGGCGTACTGGATTTGCTCAGCACGAACCCGTTTCATGACCTAGAAAAGGAAAATCACACCCTGTCACAACCCCGAAACATCCCCTGAACCAGACACGAACTCGGCAATCATGGGAAACAAGTGCATCTCCGTTAACCGTCCTGAGCACAACACCGAGCCGAGGCAACAAGCTAGCAGCAAAGCACCCCTGTCCACTCATTCAAACGGCGCACCAACGCTGCCACCATAAACGTAAACCTCAGCTCATCCGTAACTCTGAAAACCAACCAACACTGTCTGATTCCTAAACTAGCTAGCTAGCTTAGCTCTGGAACAGGCGAGCCCGGCAGCGGCGGCTGAAGACGGGACTCACTCAGCTCTGCATGACGGTGGAAACATTACTCACTGCATGCCGTGTTGCCCGTCTGAGTCGTGAGATAATGTGATTTAACTGGTTGAGTTTAGTCCCCAGTCACAAACTAAATTCCCATTTCTAGTTTTGGTTGCCGCTGCATCACAGATTCTTCTTCTAATATTGAAGTTTATTGGCGGTGGTGGAACCAGCTTCAAATGTAATACCGCCACCTACTGGACTGGAGGAGAACACGCAGAAAAACCCATCAAAGTTAAATTTTTACATCTTTTTTTTCTACTTATATTTTATTTCTGAATAAATAATGATACAGAGTTTGTTTAAATGTGCAGCTGGTGCTGAGCTAAGTGCCTAGGGCCCGTCTATAAACACCCTGCTGCAAAAATATTCAGCTACACATGGCGGCAACGAAGAGCAATGAGGGGCGCCTAAGTCACGCCCATCTACTTCCGGATTCTGTGTTTGGCTTTTTCCGCAAGGTAACGCACCAGCAGTAGATTCTTTCAACAAAATGGCAAAACGCACCTTTAAAACAAATTTCATCGAAGAGGAAGTCGCCGAGAAATGTTCCAGAAGAGATAGTGATTATTCTGAGGGGTTTTTGTCAGAGGAGGACAGTGACGACTCAAACGTTGACTCTGGAGAGGACGTGTCTTCTGAAGGGGGACAGAGTGATCTGGACAGGTAAGTAAGCTCTGACTTTTATCTAATTATCATTTACAGACAGACAGATAACGGACTCGTCACAATTCAATGAATCTTTATTGATTAAATGGTGCAAAGCACAAAATTCAAAGTTGACCAAACGTTTATTTATGTATTACTGTAATTTGTTATCTACACAGATCAGTCTGTCTTGAATGATAGTATTTATTTACTTGTTTGTACATCATAGTACTTCTGCTGAGGATTCGGATGAGGACTGTGTTTCTGAACAAAGAGAGTCCTCGGAGGGAGGACACCATCCTGGTCCCATCACCCCACGTGTGAGGGACACAAACAAAAGAAGAGCACCAGGACATGGACAAGGTAGAAGAGGGGGAAGGGCGAGAGGCAGGATGAGCAGCATCTATGGAATGACTGAAAAGTACTGGAATGATACACAAGTTGAGGACATCACCCCCCCACAGCCCACCTTCAGTCCCCAGCGCCCACCCGGGCCCCAGCTCAGTTCCACCTCCTATACACCACTGCAGCTTTTTCAGCTTTTTTTCACTAATTCTGTACTACTGACAGTAATTCAGAACACGAATGAGTTTGCTGCCAAACACATGTCAACGACAGCTGTCCCGTGGACTTATTTGTCTTTACAAGAGATGCTCAGTTTCATGGCTTTGGTCATATATATGGGATTTGTGAAGTGCTCCTCATTTACAGATTATTGGAGAAAGGCAAAACTGTATGGACTCCCCTTTCCCAAGTCAGTGATGACCTGTACAAGGTTCCAGCTGATATGTCGAGCCCTGTCCCTTAGCAGTATGGCAGAAGATGCTGCCAATGATCAGAAGAAGGGGACAACAGCTTACGATCACTTGTGCAAAATCAAGCCTTTGTATACTGAGATGAGGGATGCATGCAAAAATAATTACCATCCCACACAAAACATTTCTGTTGATGAGCATATGGTTGAATCGAAGTTTCGCATCGGCCTGAAGCAGTACATGAAGAGCAAACCTATACGCTGGGGCTACAAGCTGTTCGTCCTCGCAGACTCTTCTAGCGGCTATGTGTGGGATTTTTTTGTGCATGAGGGAAAGTCTCACAAAAACAGTGGGAAAGGGATTGGCTATGACTCTGTTATGCATCTGGTCAACACCAATCTACTGGGCACTGGTTATAAACTGTTTGTGGACCATTTTTACACCAGTCCCATGCTTTTCCGTGACCTGCTTGAACAAAATGTTTGGGCGTGTGGAACCATCAAAGCCTACAGGAGTGACTATATGGACTCCCAGTTGCCACGAGGGGCCATCAGGTGGCTGAGGAAAGACTCCATCCTGTTTGTCCAGTGGAAGGACACCAGAGATGTTTTTCTCTGTTCCACTCTGCACACGGCCCACGGAGAGGACACAGTCCAGCGGAGGGTCAAAGGTGCAGATGGGCAGTGGACTTGGAAGGACATCCCTGTCCCACCAGCAGTGAAGGAGTACCACCGGTCAGCACCGTATACACGAGCCTTTATTACTGTTTGAAGTTGAATAATTTGTGAGTATTTTGATGTGGTTTTCCTTTTTTTTTCAACTGTCCTTTTAGGTACATGGGGGGAGTCGACCTATCAGATGCACTGCTAGGTTACTTCAGGGTCCTGAACAAGATGCAGAGTTGGTACAAGACTTTCTTCTATTACTTCATGGACATCGCAATCATGAATGCCTTCATCCTGCATAAAGAACTTGCCAGGAGCAGAGGTGATGTTCCCTTGAGCCAGAAGGCATTCAGGGAGACCTTAGTCTTTGAGTTGTCCAAGGTGGGGTCTACCAACGCCACAGCTGAGTCACCTCTCTCCCATCATCACAGACCTGTGCACATATCAGGACACAGAACATTAAGACACTTGGGGTGCAGACTCTGCCAGGCCAAGACTCCTATAAAGTGTGCCACTTGTGACGTACCTCTATGCTTTGTGTCAAGTCGAGACTGCTACAGTGATTGGCATGATGAGAGCAGCAGATGACTTGTAAACAGTGGTGTTTGTATTGTATAGGTTTTATAGTGTGTTGTTTATTTTGGTATTAGTTAATGTACATATATAAATAATAGCTCCCCACACACCTGGGCTTCTTTCCTCCAGACTACATGTCAGTGGTGGGCGTGGCCAACCCGGTGGACCTGACAGTTTGCAGGGTTGGTCATGGCTGATGAAGGCACCTCACACCAACACCCTGGAACACCAGACTGCAGTTGACAGTCGAAACACTTCAGGGTAAAAATGACATGTCTGAACAAAAGAACCTGTATTTAAATATATAGAAGTCTTTTTAGGATGAATGACTTAGGTCCACAGGCCTAATTGGCCTCTTTAAATGAAAAGTGTCCAGCGAGCATGACGCCTCGATGAGTCGGTAGCACCTCAGGACCAACACCCAGCTCTGTTTATCATCACTTTCTGAAGACAAACCTCTTCAATTAGCAGCAGAGCAGTCATGGAAATAATAATGACCACAAATTGGGTGGTTATGGGATGGATTAAGAGAAAGTTTGACTCAAAGTGTTGAGATGTTATTAAAAAGTCACTCCTTTAATCTCTGCAGCTTTATGACTGTTGCAAAGTCAGACTTGAGTAAAGTCGTATCACGTTGTTATAATTGATATTTCTGTGGAACATAAAGATGCTAACGTGTAAATTCTGAGCGTGTGATGGAAACTAGATTCAGTAGGACCTTCATAAGAACTGCTTGTAACACCTAATCCCAGTCTTTCATGATGACTCATAATGAGTCTGTGGGGAATTTTGTCCAGCTTTTCTGTACGGAATCGTCTGAATTCAGCCACATTGGAGGCTTTTTCAGCACGAACCTGTCTGAGGTCAAAGGTCAGATGTTCTTCTTATGGATGTTCTGCTAGAGAGCAGAATTCATCAGTTACAGCCAGCAGTCCACATCCTGAAGCAGCAGAGCCGCCCCAGACCATCACACAACCATTTAGTATTTAGTTACAACGCTCAGCGTCTACACGTTTCCATGGCAACGCCAGAAGTCTGCTTCAGCTGTTTCTTCTCATATTTTATTGGAGTTTTCCTCATTTCTGAGTCGTTTTCATGTTCGGTTCCAGAGTCTGGATGTTTTTAGACTGGAGGACTTTGTTTTTGCTGAGCAGCTGTGAGTTGAGATACGTTCGTGGAGGTCACGTGACCCCAAAGTTAACGCTGTAAATTGTCACAAATCCACATTTAGCTCTCATTACACACCAAGGAGAAAACATCACGTATGTCATTTAAATCAGATATGAGCGTGTTTGCCACGTGTGACCAGAGTACAAGCTGTTAACATTTATAGTCACATCAATAAAGCATTTCCTTTTACACATGTATTATGGTACCAGTGTAAGGTCCTTGAAGGCTATTTTAACATCTTCATGAAGAGGACAGCATGTTGATTCTAAGGGTCCATCCCAGACAGAAGCTGATATATAATTAGACTTATTAATAATGCTGACATCAGGATCAACATCAGTGGAATGAAACGCTCCTGCTGCAAATGAAGATTAAATACAAAAAATGTTAGGCTGCAAATCCAATCAGAACTCAATTTTAAAAGTTTAAACTCCACATTTATTAATAATGTAGCCATCAAAAACAAAGCTGCAATTGCTGCTGTGGGCCAGCGGTGGCGCTAATTCACCACTTTGTTGTTGCCAGCCCCGGCAAGAAAAAGGGGATGTAACATGCTTCGTCCAATCAAGTGCCATCATCATGGCACTTACACACACTAGCGTCGGCTCTACCCCGCCTGCCAGCCTCAGCCCCCGCTGGCTGATTCTATCCGCTAATCGGAGGCTCCCCCTAACAGTAGGTGTGAATTTGAGCCGACCAATCAGTCGGCAGTGGGCGTGTTGGCCCGGTTTCAGCCCGAGGCATACCACCTTTGGAAGAGGGCTGAAAACACGTCCAGCTCCGTGCCAGAAATTCCTGGGCTATGCTGATGTGAACACAAGATATGCAGACCACGCCGGGTGGAGCCGGTGCTAGTGTGTAAGCAATATCATCCAGCCAGCAGCTGAAAGAGGCGTTTTGGTTTGTAAATGAGAACACCCCCTTCAATAACAGAAACACCCCCTTCTTCTTATTCGCTCCTGAATTGGTACTTCACATCCGGTCTCAGTCGATCTTTCAAAATAAGATAGTGATAATTTTGATTATTTAAAAAAATAAATTTCTAAATAAGATTTTGTAGCTTGAAAACAGTTAGAGGTGAAGGTAAACTGTGAATGAGAAAAATCTTCAGTAGGACCCAACGTTTGTGTTGGGAGTAATTATTGAAATATATATCAACATTGGAATGCATAATTTTTACAGATGTTTCTTGTCATTTTGACATGTTATATTAAAAAATTCATTATAAATGTTATATTTTTAATTTATACAGTATATATACATATATATATATATTTATTATTAGGGATGCACCGATACCGGTATCGGGTATCGGCCTCGATACCACATTTTCTAAAGTACTCATACTCGTTAAAAGTCCCTCGATACCGGGGACCGATACCACGGTCTGAGAAATGTCTGTTTGAGCGGCGTGTAAGGGGTTAATCACAGGCGCCGAGTGCCCACCCCCA
Source organism: Aphyosemion australe (assembly GCA_006937985.1). Lineage (NCBI taxonomy): Eukaryota > Metazoa > Chordata > Actinopteri > Cyprinodontiformes > Nothobranchiidae > Aphyosemion > Aphyosemion australe. The sequence goes on from SSNS01000815.1 coordinate 75,613, forward strand.
AGGCCCCAGCTGCAGCTCAGAGCAGGGAGAAGTTTTCATTTTAAATAAATGTTCTTAATTCCAAACGAGTGCCTTGTTTTTTTGTTAAAGTATACAATTAAAGCTGTTATCTGTAAATTAAAATCATGTTTTTATTAAGTACTCAGTATCGGTATCGGTGAGTACTGAAATGCAAGTACTCGTACTCGTACTCGTTTTCCAAAAAAGTGGTATCGGTGCATCCCTATTTATTATATATATATATATATATATAGTGGCGGTTTCAGACGCCATCTAGAGGGGTGAGTGCAGCGGCAATGACGAGTCACCAAGTAGCAGACAGAACTACTTTATTTGCCGAACGGCTCCCCTCTTCACCCCCCGACAAACAAACATAACTCACGGTGCAGAACGACACCAACTGAAAAGAACACATAACGAACTCTGAGCTAAAAGCAAACAGCACTAACATAACCCCGAACAATATAAACCCCCAGAACACTATAAGAACACAATAAAACAACCCCAAACTAGATAAATTGCATTTCTTGCAGAAATGCGTTTGAATGCTTTATTGCTGAATACGATAGCTGAAACTGCTGAATTGAAGCTAAAACTAAGCTTAATTGTCAAAATGTGCTGAATGTATTTGAAGTTTTAGGAGCAAAAATTGTTAAAAACTTTTAAAAAGCCCGAAAAGTAAGTAGAGAATAGAGAAAAAAATCCTAAACAGCAGAAAACTGAAATCTCTAAACATAGTTTAAAAAACTGAGTAGCTAAAATGTTTAAACAGCTCATATTTGAGTATAAGTAGTTACATTTTCACAATTAGTTTAATTGTGAAATTAGCAGGATATGCTGAATTTTGAAACTGATAGCTGAGTAGCTGAACTGAAATAAGCAGTTTTCTGCTGCGAAAATTTAGCATAATTGTAAAAATGAGCTGAAAAGATTTAGTTGCAAAAAATCACTAACAAGTGTAATAAAGCCAAATAAGTAAGTTGAGAAAAGAGAAAAAAAATCTAAACAGAAGAAAACTGAAATCTCACTACACAGTTTAAAAAACTTGACAGCTGAAATGTTTAAACAGCTGGTATTTGAGTAGGATTAATTTAATAGTTAAATTTTCACAATTAGCTGAACTGTGAATTTAGCAGCTGAAACTGATAGATGAACATAGATTAGAACTGATGTGAAGTTGAAAATGAGTTCAATTGTCAAAGTTAGCAGAATGAGATAACAAATAAACTGTTAGAACGAGCAGAAATTGAACTTTAAAGTTTCAAAACTTTCTCAGCCATTCAAAGACCAGGCATAGTGGACGGCTGGTTTCCTGAGTTCAAGCTGATCGATTTGGTGTATAACATGTCTGGGTGCGTATTTCTGTTAACTTGGAAGAAGCTTGAACTCTCTCAGCCAATCAGAGAGCAGGGATGGAGGGGGCACTGAGTTCCTGAGACCAAGCCGATCGATTTGATGTATAATATGTGTGTGTGCGTATTTCTATTAACCAAGAAGAAGCTTGAACTCTCTCAGCCAATCAGAGAGCAGGAATGGGGGTCGGGGGCATTGGGTTCCTGAGACCAAGCCGATCAATTTGATGTATAATATGTGTGGGTGTGTACTTATGTTAACCAATAAGAAGCTTGAACTCTCTCAGCCAATCAGAGAGCAAGGATGGGGGGGCACTGGGTTCCTTGGGGCAAGCCTATCGATATGATGTATAATATGTGTGGGTGTGTATGTCTGTTTAGGCAGCAGAAATGTGAATACTCTCAGCCAATCAGGGAGAAGGGATGGAACAGTTGTGGTTTCACACCTTTTTACTGGCTTCTGGGGTCAGACATACAGACAGACACACTGCCAGACAGACAGAAAGATAGACAGAAAACACACACACACACTCACACACACACACACACGCACACACACACACACACTCACACACACGCTCACACACACATGCACACTAGGGATGGAGAGATTCACCGATCTGAGCCGGTGGTTCGTTCATGACGTTAGCGATGCAACTGCACCGGTAGCTTCAGCGCGCATCGGTTATAACTGACGGCTGTATCGCAATGTATCTTCCCGTACGTGCCTCTCATCGGTTAAAACCATGGTTACATCGATTACTTCATTGTTTTCCTGCTATGTCCTCGTTTTTTGAGGCGCATTGAACGCACCGTCCTTCTCTTTTAGCGGAGGCCAGGTGGTGCGCAGCCGCAGTTAGAAAAACCATCGTGGGACAATATTAACCGACGTACGTGCTTCCTGTCTTGTCAAAATAAAACTTTCTAAAGTCCGTGTGACCGGTTTCTGCAGCAGCGTATTCTTCCGAGCATTCTTGTTGGTCTACACAGCTAAAGCTTTGTGTGAGGTAATCTAAGATAATTCCTTATTATCGTAACATTTGTGCAGAACTAAACACCAGACAGAATGACATTTTAGTTCAGAGAAGTTCAATAAACAGCTGAGATGAACTCACATATCAGCCTGGACTTTTCTCTTAAAGGAACAGTAACATTAGGCTACAACAGCTTTTAGTATTGCCACATATGGATCATTACCATATTTAGAAGTGTTTTCAAAATTTTTACTGTTTCATAATAATTCCAAATAATTGAAAAATGATGAACTCTAATCATTTTCTGATTCTGTTGGTTTATTTTTCTGTCTAAACCTAGTGTCAACCCCCTTATTTCAAGTATTGTAGCAATAAAAATATGTATAATATGTAAATATCACTGATGAAGTGCATTGTCTTTTAATGTTGAATTTATTGATTAATCAAAAACAATAGAGGATCAAATACATCCTTCACAGAGGAGAGGGAAAATCATTTTGATATTTAAAAATCAGATGTGGGCTGGAAAATCTTTTTAATGTGTTGAATCGTTTAAAATTGCATCATGAAATGTATCGAATCGAAAATCGTTTTCAAATCATTAAAGAATCGTCAGCAGGGGTGAATCGTATCGAATCGTATCGCCAGAGGGTTTACCGTATCGTTAATGTATCGTATCGCCAGTAGCGTATCGAGATACGTATCGAATCGGCCTCAGTGGTGGAGATTCACATCCCTA